>PVKZ01002893.1:0-112500 GCA_004027375.1 Macroglossus sobrinus | reverse complement strand
ATAAAATTCAATGGTAATTTACTTTAAAGGTTAAATGTGACTGCTCACTGAGTTCTGGAAGTCTCAGGACTTGCACAAAGGGTGCATAACTAAAAATCAAAAACATATGCAAACTTATAATGGCTCTCAGGTGGTAGAGATGTTTCTCATTTGTTGCCAAATCCTATAGAATTGATTAGAGAATAGTACTAGGTGTACATATCTGTATTTGATTTCTTTGTTTGGAATTTCCACATTGGAGAAAGCATGACAAAGAAAGAATATCTACAAAACCCAATTTGTTTATTGGTAATTGGGTATATTCCCCTTGTATTATTGAAGTTGTGTGTTTGAATAAAAGCGTTTCCCCTATATCTTAGCCTTTCTTTGATGATTTATAGCCAGGAGAGTGACAGTAATGCCATAAATTTATTGTTATGACTACAGCACTGGGATGGCATTCAAATGTAGTTTGATACAGGCATCTTTTAAAAAAAAACACTTTAGTACATTTTATTACAAAATTATAAATCCTATATCCATTAAAATTGATGATGTGACAATGACATGCTAGGTACAATACTGTTAACCATAATTTAAGAAAGGTAATAATTCAAAACTTAGTCAAATTATAATCATCTCTTTTTTGACATTTTACACATAGATGTTGATCATCAAGATGTAATGCTAAGAAAAGATATGAATTAATCAGATGTATTATTACTGACATGAATTTCATCAATTTCGCTTTGCTTCTAAACCTTCTGAATTATTCTGGAGTATTTTTTCCTTATGTGTAAAGGACCTCAGTTACATCTAATAATTAAAATGCTTACTATAATCCTGGTTTATTAAGAATTATGTATTTAGAGTAATATTATCAATGATAAAGTGTTTAGAACTTGTCATTATTTCACAAGTATAGCACATCCATTTCCCTCTGGCAATTAAGGACACAGGGAGTTTCTAATTATTTGACATGGCAGAGAGCTTGTAACAAGAGCATTTGACTCTAATCAAAGGATGCTTTTCTTTTCTATGTTGCTTCGAAAATAGAAACAGGATAGGGTAGACATTTATTTACTTAATATGATTCAAAGATTGTGAAAGTTTCCATTTACTGAAAATACTCTCTCCCTTTTAGCCTGGAAAGTATAACTTCCAAATATAAAATTATCAAAATAAATGACAAACTAAAGATTAATTCGTTATTATATATTGTCATATATATGTGAATCTAAGGACATTTATTAGTAAAACAAATAAATAGAGCATATCAATATGTTCGTAGTTTAATAGGTCTGCAGACTTTCATTTTAAATAAATGATCATATATAAAAAATTTTCAGTCACTTTCATAACTATTCTTTTCTCACAGAAGATGATTACTCAGCAGGTCATTTACATTTAGAAAATAATTTACATTTCGTACTTAACCAGTTGCTGCACATGTATTTCTGTAATATATTTAAAAATAATAAAATGCTTCATCATTTTATAGAGTTCTGCAATTTCCTTGACTGCTGCAAAAAAGTTTGAAAATTGAAATAATTATATCAAATATATTCTGGTTTTAATACATTTTCAGAATACATGCACATATATATGAACACATGAAATTATATCCATATATGAAGAATGATTTATTAATACTTGCAATGTAGCAAAAGTAAAATAAAAATCTCTTTTAAAAATATCATTATTTAAATTGCAATTTCTTGCTTGAACATATAAGTTACTTTAAACAAATAAAACAACTTATATTGGTACAGGGCATTGCCTACAAAACAGGTAAAACTTTTTCATAACTGAAATGAGAAAAGTGGAGGTCAAGAAAAGCTACTTACTCATTAGTGTCAGAACTGGCTGTTGTGACACTAATCCCCATGAAATGTCTGGGTAGAAGATTGTTGAGTAGAATATGTAAGTTAGTTCAGAATGTCTGGAAGAAAGCATTTGAAATTGGAGAAGTAAACACTGCCAAGATCATATAAGATCTTTGAACAACAAAGATTTTGAAAGACTGCATGCATCATTTACATCGAACATAATGAATGATTAGCATAGCAAATATAGTTGATAAGTGGATTGGAGGCAATGAGCATGTGCAGCAATTCCCTCCCTCATGAGTAGATTTTCATCACCAGAGTGTCAGACCCTATAGGAACAAGCATTTGCATTCTAGTGCCATATTGACAAAACCATAGAAATGAAAATGAGGGTGAGGGAAACAGAATGAATAGTAGAGGAAAAGAAAGTGAGAACCAATGGCGGCCCTGAGACCAACTGCCATATCAGGGGCCATAGTTTACGAACTAAACTCCTTCTAACATTCACATGGAACAATGAAAAAACTCCTTCATAAATATAAATGGAGACAGACGTAAGAGGTGAACTATAGAAGCCAGAGATACATGTCCCTTGGATCTCCATTTAAGAGGGAAACTGTCTTCTGTTGCACATTTGAAATCTGCCATGAATACACATGCAAAAGTTACACCATTTAGTGGATGCTCCCCATCACTGACTGAATGAGGGTACTAGCAGCTTAATTCATGTACATCCTGAGACATCTCTAATGAACAGTCTTTGCTTTGGAGCTCTTCAGTCCTTGCTCAGATTCTTTCAGAGATGCATTGAAGTTTAAGTTTTTTTCTACCCAATCCTTCTTCCCTATCTCTCTCCTATTATAGGCATCAGTCTTGTGTCTTAAACGTTTTCCTTAATGATTTGTACTCCCTTTCCCTTTAAACCTGAAGAGGTATTTCCCCTGACAAATCTCTTATATTTCTAGTTCTGTCTCATCATCTGTTTCTTGAAGGACACAACTGTCATAACAGAGGTACTGGGTCTCTTAATAATATGTCTAAAACTTGAACAACTGTCTCAGAAACTTTGGAAAATAAATTTAGTTTGGGGAAAATCAAGTAGATAAAAAGAGATGTGGACTTCCTTTTATATTATATTTGTTGAGTGTTACCTATTAGAATTCAGCTAACCCAACTCCCTTCGTAAATTTGAAACAATATAGTGTTAAAGTATTAGCAGCTTGTTTATTCAAGAAACTTAAATAAAATATTCAACATATTGCATGGTTTATTCAGAATATTTTTCTAAGTATTTTTTTATATAGAATAATGAGAAATAAATTTTCACATAATAAAAATATAAAGGTGTTCTGGAACTAAGAGCGAAGAGGACCTATGCTATTGTGAATTAACTTCAGTATTATTTTGTCATTTAAAAAATTATTTTAGACTTTTAGTCTATTATCTATAAATAATGTATTTTGTAATCTACATGCTTCAGTTTATATTATGAGAAAAATATGAAAAGAATACTGTCTTCCTCTGACACATCTTAACTGACTAAAAGAATGCAAAAGTGGAATGGTTAATTGGATTTCCCCAAGCCTGAAATACAAATATATAGCTGTTTTTCCTTGTTATCATAGTCACTCTTTCCTGCTTATATAAACATGTAAAAATGTCTTCTTCTTTCAAAATGTCAGTCTTGTAAGGAGAACAAGCATATTTAAGCAATCCTAACATAGCTAAGGGATATGAAAGTAAAAAATAATAATGAGATGCCACTGTACATCCACTAGGATGTCTGTAATCAAAAAAGATAGAAAAAAGATTTTGAAGAGAATGTAGAGAAATGGGCCCTTCATACATTGATGGGATTGTAAAACAGTGCAATTGTTTGGAAAAATAACTTGGCAGTACCTTCAAATATTAAACATAGAGTCTAATCCTAGGTATATACTCAAGAGAAACAAACATATTTATCTACCTAAAAACATTTACACAAATGTTCATAGAAGTGTTATTTATAATAGGGAAGCATGGAACTCCGCAAATACCTATCCATGATAAATGGATAAACAAAATGTCACATATTCATAAATAGAATATTGACAATAAAAAGAACAGAGTACTAATACATGGCACAACATGAATGAACTTTGAAATTTTATGCTAAATGAAAAAAGTCATTCATGAATAAACACACATTGTATAATTCAATTTATATAAAATGTCCAGAATAGGCAAACTTACATACACAGAGAAAGTAGGTTAACAATCACTTAAAACTAAGCTTATTTTGGGTGGTGGAGAAATGGATGATGGTGATAAAGAGTGACTACTAATCAGTACTGGGCTTCTTTTGGGGGTGATAAAAACATTTTAGAATTTGAATGTAGTGATGGTCACAAAATTCTGGGCATATATTTAAAGAAAACATAGATGTGTACACTTCAAATAGATAAATTGTAAGGTATATGAATTATATGTCAATAAAACTATTTTAAAATTCCTACAGGAAGAAATGATTTTAATTCACACATTTATATCCATATGCCAAATATGTTCCATAGATTTCTCTTTGAAAAGTTTTCAATATGAAATTGTTGAATAATTTAGCACTTTTTTTGGCTTTCTTTTTTATAGTTTATTATTAGTTAAAAAACTTTAAATTTGTCTCACTTGCAGTATTTTGGTTAATATTATCTTATAATATTTTTAAATCTATTTTAGATTTCAATTATTTTATTAGAAAGCATATAATTAAAATTTTCTTATTAAAAATACATGCTTCCTTACCCCCCACCCTGTAGTATAATGCAAAGCTTTTTTATTATAGTGTGGGCTTGTATTGCTCAACCACTTAAAATTTATCATTATCACAATCATTGTTTTGTATTTATCAAGCCCATTATAGTAGATCAGCAATTTTCAATTATATAAGTACTGAAACCAATGAATTATTAATGTTAAGTGATAATCTTAAATCTTTATTAAATGCATCGTGGACACAATACTCATAGATAAACTATTCTCCAACTAATCTTATTTAGAAGAGATAATTCATATACACTTAAGTGATACACTGATTTTTGTGTGACTGTGATGGGGATTACTGGTAGCCACTTCATAAATTTAAGCTATGCCAATAAGAGAATTCTAATAAATTTTAGCAGAGCTTGAAAAAATAATAAAAGGGTGTGCTGAATTCTCCAACTATAGTTGTATATTTGTTTTTTTCCTTCTAGCTCATTATTTTGTTTCATGTATTTTGAGTTTCCATTGTTTGGTGAATACATGATTAGAATCTTTATGTCTTCATGGTGAACTGATCATTTATCAGTGTACCATGTCTCTTTTTGTCTCTAGTAATTTTATTTGTTCTAAGGTCTACTAGTTTGGGTAGTAATATACCCACTCTTGCATTTGTTTGCTTAATATTTGTATGATATATATTTTTCTACCCTTTTGCTTTGAATCTATCTTTGTTATTGAATTCAAAGTGAGCCTCTTGTATATGGCATACAATTTGGTCATATTTTTTCCTCCACTTTGCCAATCTCCCTTTTCTTTGTGCATTTAAACTATTTATATTAAGGCAATTATTGATATGTTACCTCTTAACTCTGTCATTTTATTAATCATTTCTATTTGTTTCTTCTGCTTCTTTTTCTTCTGTTCTTTTTATTGCCTTTCCAAGTTACTTAACACTTCTTTTGTGTGTTTTTAAATATATCTCTGCATATTTTCTTTACTGGTTGCTCTGGTAAAATGACATACATATTTGATTTATTACACCTACTGGTATCAACATTTGGAAAAAGTGTGAAAGCTTCACTTCTATTTAAGTACCTTTACTGTTTCTACTTATAAATATCATTGTCATGAGCATCATCTAATATTAAGATTTTGTTCAGATCATTAAATATGATGTATAAAACTCATGACGAAAAGGCTGCTGATTGTATGTACATATTTCTACTTCTTCTGTTCCCCCCACTTCCTGATGTCCCCAAATTCTTTTATCATTCTCTTTCTGTGTCAGCAGCTTCCTTTGGTCAAAATCTTTAAGAGAGGGCCTACTGGTGACATTTAGTTTTCCTTTGTCTAAGCATATTTTAATTTACTTTTTATACCGAATAGTTTTGATGAATATATGATACACAGTTGATGGTTATATTTTTTCAACACTTGAAAATTTTGTACAACTTTCCTCTAGCCTCTATGGCTAAGAAAGCTGCTGTCATCAGAATCAGTATTTGCTTACAGGTTCTACATCTCTTCTCTCTCACTACATGCAGATTTTTCCTTTGTCTTTTGTTTTTAAACACATAATTAGTATATTTCTTGGCATTCTTTTGGTGCTTACTGTTTGAGATATCTTCAGCTCTTTGGATCTATACACTTGTATATTTCATCAAATTTGTTAAGTGTTCAACAACCATTATTTTTATTAATACTCTTTCATACTCATTGTCTGTCTGTAATCCTTCCTGGCCTTTTATGATATAAATGCTGAATATTTTGGTATTTCTCAGAGGTCCTTGAGTCTCTGTTTTCTCTTTTCATTTTTGTCTAGGGCTGTTGTTGTTCAGATTGAATGAGTTCTATTGATCATTCTTCAAGTTCATTGATTTTAGTCTATGAATCCCATTTTATGAATTGTTTGCTTGTCATTTAATTTTTAATTCAATAATTTTTATTTAGCTATTTTTGTATATTGTATATCTTTACTGATACTTTCCTATTTTGTATTTGTTTCAAGAAAATTAATTATTGAAGTACCTTTATGAAATCCACTTTAAAATTCTTGTCAGATAAATCAAACATCTGATTTATTTCAGTGTTTATGTCTGTTAATTTTCCTTCTTAATCAAGTTGTCATTATTTTGTTTCTTGGTATTATGAAGGACTTCTAATTATATCCTGGACATTTGTCTACTATGTTGGAAGACTCTTGGCCCTGTTTAAATCTTTTATTCCAGTAAACAGGCATGCTGCTTTGGTTTGGCATGCCTGTTCTAGCCTACTTTTGTTCGCCGGGTTTTCAATAACAATGTAAAGTTCAGGACTTCTTCGTGTTATTTTTGGTGTGCTTGGTTTATCTGGTGCTGCTGGGCTCTCACCAGCCAGTCCTTACTGGTGCTACCTTAGGGGACACAAAGAGTTAACCTGGGCCAGGCATCTGTGTGTCTTTCAGTGGAGAAGGGGAGTCTCAGAAATACCTTGCTGAAGAGACTTCTAGGGCTAGACAGAAGTGTTGCCAGTTCTTCTCTAGCTCTGTTGGACATAGACTGCTTGTGGGGATGGATACATATAGCGGCAGCCTCTCTCACTAGTACCTCCCTGGAGTCTATTTCAAAATTTGTTTAATTGTATAGAATCCCAGTTAATCATATACAATAATCATTTTCATAACATATTAATATAATTATCCATGGACATTCTTTTTTCTGTCTAGACTTTTAGAGTCTTAGATATTCTAAGTTCCAAGATTGCTACCTAAATTAAATTGCTCATAATTTAAAATATTTAAATTAGTCTGAAGAAGATCATTCAAATCTATTAAAATAGCACTCATGAAAAGACTTATAGTTACAGTTATTAAAGATGAAGTTCTTATTTTTTTCTATGATTCTAACATGTGATTGGGCACTTTGATAGTGTAAGCTTCATAGAGCTAGGCAAGATAGAAATGATAGAATAGTAGAACACACATTCATTTATTTTCCAAGCATTATAGATAATGCAGTCTGGAGGGTAAGAATCCCTTTGTCTGAAGTCAGATAGACCTGGGCTCAACTATTGGCTCTTCCCTCTTCTAACTGTATAGACTTTATTAATTTGTGTAATTACATTGCTGACTATATATATATGTGTGTGTGTGTGTGTGTGTGTGTGTGTGTGTGTGTGTGTGTATGTTGGACATTTCCCTTTCAGCAATTCTCAGTACCATAAGGAAACAAGTCTTAACCCTCTATGGCCTAGTTCAGGTTGTAACTTGCCTCATGGTTACATCAGAAGCGACTACATCACAATTTGAGAAAATAATGAACTGAGAGATTAGGTTTGTTTTTTGTTTTTGCTTTTTGTAGTGTTTTATTTTGTTTTTGCCTTCTATTAATGCAAAGACATAAAATTTCCAATAATCTTAAAATATTTGTGACTGAAGAATTATAGCAAATAATTGTCTAAAATTATAGAAACAGCAGGTGAAGGGATTCCTCGTTTCTACAAATAACCCATTTTGAGAACACCAGTTTCAGAGGGAATTAATATTGCTGAGAAAAGTAGTATTATAGATGAATGTAAATAGAAACAAGTACTGAAGTAATTCTACTAAACTATATAATTGCTCATCCTAATAATTCATCTTATAAAATTGTCTCTTGTAAGATAGGGTTTATAGTTTTATGAGTTTATCTCTGCCTAAATATTGTTCACTTAAAAGAAATTAATATTTTTGAATAATTATCCTTAAAATGTTTTTAGCAAAGTACTTTTTATTAAATCGAAAGAAATTGAATTGATGGTTGAAAGATTTTCCTTCTGTAGTTCCATGTCCTTCTGCTAGGGGTTCTGGGGTTTAGTCAGACCATGTGCTAGCTAAATCAGAACTCAAAATTGTCCATTATGCTTTAAACCCTGCTAAGTATTTGTTTATAAGACTAAAAAACATATAAACTTTTACTTCTAATTATGTTTCTTCAGAGAAAACTTAATTCATGAAGAAAAATGTATTCCACTATTCTAGAGATCTACTGTAGAAACTCTACCTCCATATTTTTCTCTTTATTCTCAGATAAACTGGAATTTGGCAGACCATGAGGTAGAAAATGAGCTAGAAAAACACTTCTCCTTCACAAAGGCATCATCCATGGATACATTTATTTATTCATTCAGTAGCTAAAATAGAGGCATTTCTATGTGTTTGGGATATACCAATGAATAAAACATCAAATAAAACCCCTTTCTTCCTGGTGTTTATTCCCTACTGGAAGAGACACACATTACATAGTAAATATATCTGTAAAACATTATGTTTTAAATAAATTATATAGTATGAAGAGGTAATAAGAACTAGAAAAATAATTGAGATGTCAGAGACTTGTTAAGATTGAGTATTTAATATGTCTCATTAAGAAAATGACATTTGAACAGATTTGAAAGAGGTGAAGTTGTAAGCTACGTGAATATCTAGGAAAAGATTATTCTATGCAAAGAGAAATAAGCAATATCTCTCATGTGGTTGTATTATTTGCATTTTCAGGAAACTTCAAGAGTACAGAGCCACAGAAACATTTTAAGCAAAATAGTATATTAATTAAGATGTTGTAGGGTTTACAGAAGGGGATTGTGATGATTAATTCTATGTATCAACTTGACTAGATCACTTGGTTTCCAGATATTAGGCTAAACATTATTTCTAGGTATATCTGTGAGAGTGTTTCCAGATGAATTTAGTTTTCAATTGTTGACTCAGTTAAGCAATTCACCCTTCCAGATTAGGTGAACATCAACTAATCTACTGAGAATCTGAATAGAACAAAAAGGCAGAGGAAGAAAGAATTTGGCCTTTTTTAAAAAATTTAAGCTGAGACACTGATATCCGGCTCCCGGTGTTGTTGGTTCTCAAGTTTTCAGACCTGGACTAGAATCTATGTCATCAGCCTTTGTGGCTCTCAGGAGTTTATACTTCAACATAATTATACCACCAGCTTTCCTGAGTCTTACAGCAGGTCATGGAATGTCTCAGGTTCCATGATTGTGTGAGCCAAATCTTTATAATGAGCATGCACGCACACGCGCACACGCACACACACACACAAACACACTCACATTCCTATCTCCTATTGGTTCTGTTTCTCTGGAAAACCCTGACTAATACAAGGGCATAATGGTATATCATTCCTGGATCTTGAACATCATTACTAGGTTTTGATTTTTAACTAAGTGAAATGGATGACACTGTGATTTTGAGCAGAGAATGACATATAATTTAAATTTACAAATAATCATCTTAGTTTTGTCTGTTTAAAGAATGAAATATAAAGGAACAAGAAAAAATATGAAGAACTGCTGAGAAACTGCAATAATCTAAGAAAGAGAGATAATCATGTGCGAGAACTGGATATCATGTAGAGAGTGGTGGAGTGGACAATATATGATTTTGGATATATTTCAAAAATGAAGCTGTTGGTATTTTCTGCTATATTGCATGTTAAGTGTAGGAGAAAGAGAGAAATAAGTGATACCAAGCATACTGGTTTGAACAAACAGTGCTGACACTTTGTACTACAGTTAACATAGCTTTCTATTTTTCATCTTCTCTCTCTTCCTTCTCCTTTAAAATAATTTATACTAATTTTACTCACATTACAAATCATGTAATTTTTACACAGTCATATGAGGCAGGCAGAACAGGTATTACTGTTCATATTTTTCAGCTGAGAAAACTAAAGCAGACAAAGAGATGTCGTACAAGAAACTTGCTTATAACAGATTCTTTGACCATGAGTACAAAATTTTCTCCAACTGAGAAAAAGGAAAAATAGGCACATATAGAAGCAAGGAAACCAGAGCTTAATTCGGAAAGTGTCAAAAATCATCTTGGAGATTCACCAGGGAAAGGGCCACTATGGGCAGAAAGAAATATTTAGAGATGAAGTCATCTAGCTCATCACAGGCATTTTATGAAAGGGGAATCTGGCTTTCCCCAGGCAGGTAGAAAATGTGTAAGAGTTTAGGGCAGATGGGAAGGAGACCTGAGTTCTAGTCTCATAAAGAAAAATAAAACAGGAGAGAAAGAGAGGTATGAATGTGATAGCAAGTATCTTTTTTCTGTACCTGGGGGTAGAATTACCCTTACAGAGAAGGGGGAGGAAGACAGAACTAACAGATCACAAACACAGCAGCTCACCCAGATACATGTAACTGTGTTCTTTCTATAGGTACAAGCTGCATATGTACTTTCAAGGAGAAAAAAAAAAAATTAGGCCTGGAAAATTCTTTTCTTATCATTTTTTTAGAAATATATCTTACTCTTTGGCTATATATGTCTCCATGGCTTAGGGGCAAAAAAAAAAAATGCAACAATTAATTTGATTGAACTTCCCATAATTTTAGACTCAAAGAACACAACTCAAACTTTCAAATCATCTGTATACGTTTTTAGATAGATCATCTTATAATTCCTACAGGGCAATACTCATTACTTTTCTATCAGGGGTCCTAATTTTTTTAAAAAGCAATATTTGCTAAAGGAAACATTCATAACATTAGCATCTTTACACAGGTGGCTGAAAGCAATGGGTAATCACTAGATATTATTTGATATTACATTTGCCTGGGCAATACTCTCCAAAAAATCACAACACTGCGTCCATATAAAATGATGCTTTAGGTACTGCACACTGTACTAAATTATGGAGAATGTGGGAACATTTATAAAACTTGGTAATTCAATTAAATTTTCTCTATGCTATAAAACTATGATAAATATAAATTGTTAGAATAGCTATTAAAATAAAATTTGTATAAATGTCCAAATAAAATCTTTTTGAAATGATAATACATATATTTGTTGCAGTTAACATAATTTTATATCACTTATTAAACTTAAATAGAATTCATACAAAAAGTTTTTCTGATTTTTTTGTTAATAGTCTCCTGAATGCTTTGAGAATCATCATTGATGAGACATTTTGTTTCATAATAGGTTATAAAAGGTTTAAATCCATTTTTACAGCCATTCTAATGTTATATAATTTACATTTAAAGACTTACAGTTTGTTCTTTCTTTCATTGACAAATTTAATATTGGTATTTCTTGTAATAATTATGTGGACTATAATATAAAACAATTTTAAAACAATGGTGAAGCTCTAATTTTTAGACATATGCATTGGTTAAAATCTCATGCAGTAGTTCTGATGACTAAAAGCACATTGGTTGCAAATGGACAAAATAGCCTGTATAAGTGATGACAGTATCTAAACTTCTGCTTGCAATTCACCTGCCAGATGCCTAGATTAGCCCCACTGCTTCCAAATCTAGCATTTTGGCCAGTGTGCTATGTTTCTTCAGCACTTGGAATAAAAACCCCTACAGCAGTACAACAGATCCTTTTTCACTGTGGGCAGGGGCACGCTCTGCAGCCGGCTGTTAAGATAGATGTTCAAGTGGCTACATTTTACATTTAAAAGCCAAGTACCGAGCATAAGATGTTGTTCATCATTCTTGTTGTCTGGCTGCCTATGGGGATTGCAGGAAATGCTCTTAACCTTTGTTGTTGAGGCAACTCACCAAGTAGCATATTTAAGTGATGGAAAAAGGAATAACAGCCCATAAAGGAGACATCTAAAATTGTTATGCACCAAGCTATAAGAATCAGGAGCACATGGGGTCAGAGAATTCAGGGAGTAGAGGTACAAGAATGAGTGCGTGACATTTTGTAATTTGGCTGTGATGTACAAGAAAAGCTGACACTTGCTGATTGCATATAGCTAGGTAGAAGTCGTAGCTGCTATTAATGGCAACTTTTTCTAGAGAAATACCAAAGATAAATACAAGAATTGAAAGTGAGCCAGCAGAGAGTGTAATTTAGAGTGCAGTCTTTAGAAACATTGGTTAGAAGCAGGAAATGAGAGAGTGAACAAGGTTAAAAGGCAATGTGGGGCCATGGGAGGTTTGGAAGGAGATGGTTATGAATGATGAGACTTGAATATGTGTATGGGTTAAAGATATAAAGTTAATGAGAAAAACTATATAAAGACATAAAAAATAGAGAAAGCTAATAACTAAGAAACAAAGACCTGAAATACATGTGGGAATGTATCTTTCAACAATAAGAAAGTCCATTCTCTAAAACTGAAAAAAAAATCTGGTTGAAAGGGTATTGGGAGCTATTCTTGCTGAATGCCTTACAGATAGGATTAAAGTTGCCTGCAAGCTAGAAGTTTGCAGAGCAGGGGGGCTCTATACTGAAGGAGGAAGTTTAGCTTAATGGATAGAGTTGAAGTTCCTTGACAAAAGGAATAAGGAATGGAAAACAGGAACAAGGATGTTTTGAGAAAACTTATGTAAATGTCAGCAATTGTTAGAATATCTGTGGGTTTTGCTTTTCATGCATTTCCAAGGGTATAAATATGCTGTGTTAAATAAACTCAGGGTGCAGTATTTACTGTTAGCCCTCCCAACTCTATCTTTTGTCTCTCTCTCTCTTTTTTTTTCTTAATCCTCACACCCCTCTCAGGAACTGTTTGATCTTAGCTGATGGTCTCCAGCAAAAGGGGCAACTTAATATTCTCAGTGAAGCAGGAAGTAGAAAAATATTGAAAGTTTGGCTAGTGATATAAAGGAGAATGGAAAATAAAACTACCTGTTAGCAAATAATATGATTATGTGTAGTGTTAAGGGCCAGAAACTTGAAATGAAGTATCTTCCCCATGATGCCAACTTGTTTCTCAAAGAGGATGCTAATTATATTTATAGTAATTCCTTATAAACTGTCTCCTGTGTGTTATATGTAGTTTAAAGTTAATTATATGGGTTAGTAAATTGAACTACTACAAAAATCCCATAATCTAGGTAGTACTGTTACACTAATTCTGTTTTGGGAAAACTATACAATGGTACAGAAAGGCAAAGTAATTTGCCTAGAAGTTTCACTGATGATAAATGACAAGGTTAGGCTCTGAACCCAGAAATTTGACTTCAGAGTCCCCACACAACTATTGAATTATACTGTTACTCTGCGAACCTAAGCAAATTTCTTTCCTTAAAAATGTCATTGGTTAACATGATTCTCTATATAAAAAAGACTATATAGACTAAAGACATAACAAGAACACTGCTAGACACAATAGGCAAATATGGTAGTTTCTGGATACAAAATCAACATTAAAAAATCCATAACATTCCTATACTCTAATAATGAATTGTCAGAAAAAAAATGTGGAAAAAATAATTCCTTTTGCAATTACAGCAAAAAGAATAAAATACCTATAAATAAATCTAACAAAACATGTGAAGGACTTATATAATGAAAACTATAAAAATCTATTAAAATAAATTGAAGATGATACAAAGAAATGAAAAAGATATTTCATATTCTTGGGTTGGAAAAATCAACATAATTAAAATAACCTTATTACCTAAAGTATTATACAAATATAATGCAATCTCTATCAAAATCCCATCAACATTTTTTTAAAGAAATAGAACAAAAGATCATCAAATTTGTATGGAAGCACAAAAGACACCAGCTCGCGAAAGCCATCCTGAGAAAAAAGAACATGTCTGGAAGCATCACTTTGCTGGATTCCAAATTATACTACAAAGTGACAATAATCAAAATGGCACAGTATTGTCAGAAAAACAAACACACAGATCAGTGGAACAGAATCAAGAGTCTAAAAGTAAACTCATATTTATATGGGCAAATAATTTTTGACAAAAAAAAACCTAAAAACATACAATGGAGAAAGGAAAGCCTCTTCAATAAACGGTGCTAGGAAAACTGGAAAGCCACCTGCAAAAGAATGAAACTAGATTGTTGCCTATCACCACACATCAAAATTAACTCAAAATGAATTGAGGACCTGAATATAAGATCTGAAACAATAAATTGCATAGAAGAAAACATAGGAACTAAATTCAAGAACCTTAGACTTAAAGAGGATTTTATGAATGTGACTTTGAAAGCAAAGGAAGTTAAAATGAATAGGACTACATCAAACTAAAAAGCTTCTGCTAAGCAAAAGAAACTGTCAACAAGGTAAAGAGACAACCATCAGAATGGGAAAATATATTTGCAAGGGCCTAATATCAAAAATATACAAAAAACCCATCCAGGTCAACAACAACAATAACAACAGATCCAATTAAAAAAATGGGCAGAAGACCTGAATAGACACTTCTCCCAAGAAGACATACAAATGGTCAACAAACATATGAAAAGATGCTCAACATCACTAGCTATGGGAAATGCAAATCAAAACCAAAATGAGATACCAATTTATGTCTGTAAGAATGACTGTTATTAACAAGTAACAAAAAGTCGAAGAAAAAGCAACCCTCATACACTGTTGGTGGGATTGCAAATTGGTACAGCCACTATGGAAAACAGTATGGAGATTCCTCAAAAAATTAAGAATTGATCTACCATATGATCCAGTGATTTCTCTAATGTGTATTTACCCCAGAGACTTGAAAACTCATATCCGAAAAGATATTTGCACACCACTGTTCATAGCAGCATTTTTCACAGTGTCCAGGACATGGAAGCAACCAAAGTGTCCTTCAATAGATGATTAGATAAAAAAGCTTTGGCACATATACACAGTGGAATATTACTCAGCCAGAAGAGATGAAATACTGCCATTTGTGGCAGCATGGATGGACCTCGAGATAATCATGCTAAGTGAAATAAGCAAGACAGAAAAAGTTGAAAATCGCATAATATCACTTATATGTGGAATATTAACCTAAAAGCAATGAATAAACAGGACAAACAAACAGAGACTCATGGACATAGATAATAGACTAGTGGTTACCAGAGGGTAGTGGGGGAATTTAAGGGGGGAGGTAGATAGGGTAAAGGGGGTCAAATATGTGGTGACAGAAAGAAATCTAACTGTGGGCAGTAAAGACACAATGCAATATATATGCGCCTTACTGTTGAATTGTACACCTGAAACTTACTGGATTTCGTTAACCAATGTCCCCAAAATTAAAATAAATAAATAAATAAAATCAATTTTGTCTGGTAAAAACAATGCTGTTGATTAAACTAGAAATGGAGTATACTTTTAAAGATAAAACAAAAGTACTGAATTTCAGACTGCTTCTAATATACGATAATTTTTATTAGTTATCTGACTTCATATATATGACTATATTTGTTTATTCATAAAGTTGACTTATTTAGTGAAGAAATTGAGTTTTATTTAGAATTATTTTCTTTTAATAAGAGTGTGGTCTAGAAATGAGCTTAGTATGCTCATATTGTGTTTTTGAAAGAAAAAAAGTTTCACTTACTTGCTTAACAGAGACACATTATCTAAAATATATAAACATTATATACCTTATTGGTATTAATTTTGATTAGTTAATTCTAAGTTTTGGTAGCAATTGCTGAGTTTTATTTGGGGTTGATATCCATGTTTCTAAATATATGAAATAAAGGCACATGTTATTTTTTCTTTAGTATGTTTATATCTATTTCTTATTTTTATTTAATGTTTTTTTTTTATATATTTCATACCACCAAAAATAACAACCTTGGAGGAAAGACTTTGTGAAGCTCTGCAGGACCTGTTGAACAAATCTGCCTTATAATAAATTACTTCCCACAGAGACTGAACTTGAGAAACATAAAATGATAAAAATGTTATTTTAAGCTGTCACAAAAGTGAACATCTAAGTAAGAAAAGCTCATCTCTACCCACTAAGACATTTTTTTTTTACAAAAAATAAAGTACTCTGACAAATAGCATGATAAATTGCCAAAGTAACAATTTGCTATTTTATTTAAAGAAGAGTAATAGACCACCAAACTCAGCTTCCTTTTTCAGCATAAAGGAAGTGCAGAAAATGTGTTGGCTATAATTATTTTTACTGTCTAGTTACCTTCTACATGTCCAAATGCACATCACTGTCTATTGTACTGTATAACATAATGATCATTTCAACCAAGTCTGCTACCCACTTCTTTACTATAGCTTTCTCTTTTATATTTAAACTTCTTGAGTATTCAATCTATAGCTTTTTCAATCCAGTGTGCATTTTTTCACTCCTTCCTCTCCAAATGGAGAGAAATGAGTTGATTATAAAAATGTACCATCTCAGAATCACTTTTTCCCTCCATATCTCTAGGAATTGAATGTAGAAATTTCAGGGTATCCAGGATAAAGAAGACTAAGAGAATTGTCTGGACTTAGTGATAAATGTCCAATTTTAGCAAGATCTGGCTGTGAAACAAGAGTGAATCATTCTCAGCTTCCTCCTAGCCCAATGTCTTCTTCAAGGAAGGTTATGGACAGGTGCAGAAGAAAATGCTTTCTCCTCACTTTAAGCAAATGAATAAAAGGTCCTCAAGATTATTTTAGCTGGTAGAAAAAAGACAATGAAAATTACACAGAAAAAGAGCTGCCTTGTAACTATGGCAGGAAGGATTAAATACTTCAGCCCTGCTGAACAGAGCCAGGCTGGAGTTCTGTTAATAGTGTCTCTACTCAAGAGATCTATTTGGGGTCAGAAACGGACCTTGACAAATGCATGAAGCAGTAAAAGCCCAGAGACTAAGTGGAAATCAAATCAGCCAGCTTGAGAAGGCAGCAAACAGCTGTTGTAAGAAATATAGGGGTAGGACTCAGATAGGAAATCTTTAAATGATGTACAAAACTACCCCATGAAGAGGAGGAGCAAAAAATGTGCATCCTCTACATTAAAGATAATGAAAACTAGAACTTAATTGGATTAAATTTAAGTAAGTTCTTTCTTATCTATTATCTCTCCATTTTCCTTGGGTCTGGTAAAGCTCAAAGCAATATATGAAAAAAGAAAGCATATAGGTTAGAAAATAAGATAAATAGCCTCCCCTTAATCCTTCTTTTATTGATTATTTACAAACATGACGCTGCCCTAAACTATTAGAATGAAGAATCTGGAATGGAAAACATAGAGATTTTGATATATTTTATACTTTATTGGGATACAATTATTTTATATTACCCAAAACATTAAAAAATTTTATACAAGAGCCAGGAAAGATTTCATTAAAAGAATAAATCTAAAGAAAGAGTGAGAGAAGAATTCTGGTTTTCTGCTTTTATCAATCAAGTACAGCACTTTTAATGAGCTGGTTACAATTATAATACACAAATCAGAAATATATTAGATTAAATGTTCAATCAGAAACTGAAAAGTCACACTTGCTCCAAACTTATGTTTGTAAGACAGTTCACTGCTGGTCTATTTTCTTGGGCAGACCTGGTCACATTTTCTACTTCTCACGAGGTGACTCCTTCTTTTAACCTCTGAGGTTATGGGCAGCAGTGCCATGTAAGTATAGCTTTTACTAATATTTTTGACATATATTTGGTATATTATTCTGATTAGTAGGCTACATCTGATTTCAGTAAACATATCACAAAATAGTAAGCTTGCAAATATTGTCATACCATAAAGCACAGTGTAAGACTGAAGAAATTCCTTATTTTATTCTTTTCTCTTATTTAAATTTAAACAAATTCTCTAAGGAATAAACCAGTTTAAAACTTATAGTATTCTACTCTGTCCTGCAATGTCATGTTTACTCCATCCAAGATAAAGATTGTGTAATGGTACAGAGGCATATTAGGTCTCGGAGTTTTGATGAAAATTAAATAAAATAATAGCATATGAGTAACTAAAAAATAGTAAGCTGTCAATAAATATGAAATACTATTATTGGCACTAATTATTATTGTTGTTATATGCAAAGTCAGTTACTTTCACTGACTTTTAGTATTTTATCTGAACTCCATGGAATTATATCATTAAAATCCTTTTAATGGTAGCAAATCAAGGAAGCTAAATATACTTAGATCTTCTCATTGAAAACAGAAGCAAACATGAATTCACACGAAACATGTTTGCATTGTTCCGATTTTTTGATGTACACACTTCTGCTCTAATTCTCTCCCATAGCCATTATCGAAGGTCTTCTGAAAATGATAGGAAAGATATGTTAAGTAAAATTAACATGGTGACGGGCTTATGTTTCAAATTCAATAAATGCTAACTTCTAAAAACGTATCACTTCTTCTTGTTCTTATCAATAGTATTAGTATTATGTACATTCATTTCATAAACATTAATTTGTATTTCAAATTTATAGTTTGTTCTTCATCCTAAATCTAACCAGGACCTAATATTTGATTTTCTAATTTTTTCCCAATTATTCAAAATAGTTAACTCTTGGTTGTTTTTTCTCTAGATGTTGATTAATTGGAATTCCATGTCCCTCCAGTATCTTAAAGTTTTTGTTCTGCTTTTGTTTTGTCTGATTTAGATATATAGCATCAAGCCCTGTTAAATCCTGAGTTAACTTTTTTAACTGCTGAGTTTATGCAACTGTATTGATACAACACAAAAATCTCACATAATATTTTCATTGTTCTACAAAAATTCATGCAGTCTCAATAGCAAATGCTAAAATATGCTTTCCGTGATATTTATAACATGATTTTATTATATGTTACCATTATGTTATTACTAAGCACTTTTAATGAAATTCATGCCCAGCTTCACTTCTATATTCAGATCACAATTTTTAGACTTCAAAAAAAATTCCAGCTTTTTTTCATTTTTGAAAGTCTTCATTTACTTCTTTGTTTACCTTATCTCAAATAAATCCAAATTTTCTGCTTTCATATATAGACTAGACTTTATACATCCATCTGATGTTACCTTTACCATTAAATAAAATCAAAATCAGAATTTTACCATATATTAAAGACTACTAGTCTGCTCTTCATTCAAAGACAATACGCAATTTCCTTCTTCTTGAGCATCTAGATACTTAAATAAATAGTATGAAGACTATAGAGGAATGGAGAAATAAAGACTTTCACATTAACAAAATGACAGCATTCATTTCCAGAACACCTGGATTAACATAAACAGTGTTCTGGGAATGAATTAAGTAAAGGTAAATTAAAATTATTTTCCATTCTTTTTTAAAGCTGCATTTTTAATAGATTCAAAAGATAACTGTCTAAAGAGAAAATATTAAACAGGTGCTTTAACCAACTAAGCCATAGGGCTGCCAACTAAGGAGAAAATAGCAATTTACTTTGTGCTCATAGTATATATAAAGGTAAAATACAAGACAAAAATAGTGCAAAAATATGTAAAAGGCATTAGAAATATTATGTTCAAGAAATTTAAACTAAACAGGAATCAACATAATATTATTTTCAGATAGATTGATGAATAAGTTAAAGATTAATAGAAGCCCAGGAAGAGGACCAGGATACAGACAGAGTGTATTTCATGTTCTCAGTATAAAATAAATTGAGAAGATTCATTCTACAGATATGATTTTGAAAGGAAAGGAGAGCATAGTGTTAAAGTACAGAATAGTGTAAGTTATTGTAATCATCAAATATATAAAAGTCCTAAAATATATATACCAAAAGTATATTTGACTTCTCAAAGATCTTACCCTTCTTTTTGAATTAAGTCAAAATCACAGTAATATTATAAATTTCAAGTTACTGAATTTTTTCTGTCAGCTCTCTTAAGCCTTTTTAGTGAAAGTGTGGTCTATAATCTGGTAGCATCTCCATCACCTGAAGTTTGTTAGAAATGCAAAATCTCAGGCTCCACTCCAAACTTATAATTTAATCAAACTCTAGTTGTTTTTTTATGTAATTAAGTTTAAGAAGCCCTGGTCTAATGTGATTTTAGGTATCTTTAGATAATACCTTTTACGTACAAATGAACGAGTCTGTTCTCTTGGCACCATAGTTGTTTGACAACTTTTATACCACCTGACATAATACTTACCTGCTAAATGCATGTGTGTTTAATGAATGTGTGAAGAAAGAAATGAATGATCTAGTTGGAAGATCTATCTTCAAAAGTAGTGAATTTGGAATATCTCCAAACCTAATGTCATTTTCAACACTAGACAAGTAAATATGTTTTTTTTTTAGTTAAAAAATAAAATTGCTTTTCTTTTCCTTTATTTAAAAATATCTAATATTAAAGTTTAAAATGAATATCATATGTATTAAAGTGTCCATAAAGTATTTTTATTCAAGTTTTCTCTTGATTATGAAACTTTAGGCTTAAATAATAGATAGATTGTTCTGTCATCATCCATTTTGCAATATTTAAAATATTTTTTGCTACTTAATATTTTATGCTCCTACTTGGTTCCACAAGAGATTTGGGATAGCTAACAATAAAAATAAATCCCTCATACTTAGTACAAACAAACGTTACATAAATGTATAGAGAATTTTCATGTAATTGTGGCTTTACAGTAGAGATGTCTGATGTGCTCTTTAAAAAATTTCCATTAAAAAATCCAGAATTCAGAGACATATAAAAGTAATATCAATTAATAATCAGCTTTGTTTGATTTTTTTTTCTAAATAATGGCTACACAAAAGAAAAATGGTAACATCTCTATCCTCTGAACTTACTGTTTGAAAGGAGTCAAATGAGCAATAGATTTTGAAGTGTTCTTTGTTAAGTGTTAAAGTTATTATGGAAGAATAATTGGAGTGCCACCCAACATAGAAGAGGAAGGTAAAACAAGACATATATGAGAATTTAAATTTATGTTTTAATATTTTCTAGACTTAATTTATGTTAGCTCTTTAGTTCTCAACATATAGAAACAACTCACTCTCCTGAATCTGATAAATTTCAACAAATAAGATAAATTAAATGAACTATGAAAACTATGTTTATGAATTCTAGTTTTTCTCTCTATTCATGTGAAATTTGGTAAGTTACTTAAACTTTTTGAGACTCAGTATCTGACTCTAAAAGGAAAAACTACTAACTTTCAAGAATGTTATAAATATCAAATAGGAAAGTAAATGAAATGAAATTTCCAAAAATTATCTTAACTAAATAATTTCTGGCTATTATTGTAATCATTACTACTTTAATTATTTCATGCAGTAGTGTTAGAAAAGTAGAAAATATACTGTAATAAAATGTTTTGAATATGGCATTTTGTTTAAAATTATACAGGAAAAATCATCATAAATCAACATCTATCTAATTATAGAACCATACTGTTAGCACAACATCAGAATATAAAAATTTTAAGCAAAATAGCTGTCTACTCCTACACTGCAAGGAAATAATACTAATAATTTATTTACTATTAAAGATATAAAAACACTGATTTTTAAAATAATTTACTATAAAGAGATGATAAAAGTGTAAAACCCACCAAAACATATTATGTCAATATGAATGGACTTAGTAATGATGCAAGAGTTCTATTATTTAATTTTATTTATAAATTTTAAGTTATACATACCAAAAATAACAAGGATTAAAAATTTTATAGATATAATTCTTTCATATAATTTTCAAGCTGAGTCTTATTTTGTATATAACTGCCCAATGCCTGATGCTTTCTATTCAAGCATTAACATCCAAATCAAAATATATAAACATAATTTTTTAATGCAATAGAAAACAAAAAGTAAACATGTTATAAAAAATGATTTGGGGAACTATACAATATTTATATAATTATATTTATATATGGTTTTTAAAGTGTAAGTTAAATATAATAAAGAAAATCATGAAAAGGTAATAATGTTTTTTTTACAAGCTTAGACAATTCAATGACAGAAGAATCTAGAATAATGTCCAATACTTTAGAATAAATAACAAGATACATATCCGGTTAAGAAAGGTATATAGAATTTACAAGAAATAGCAAAAGTGCGATTCACCCTTACTCTAAAGTAATATACAGTTTTATATGCATATTTTAGCAGTACTATTAATATATTCATTATTGTTCTTCCTTTAAACAAATATTTTTCAATGCTGATATTATGCCACGCTTTGATTACTGAAAATACAGCAGTTGGCAAGACAGACACGAGTCCTTCTTTCTAGAAGTGAAAAGCATAACAGTCTGGATTCAGATTTCCTGGGCCCAAATCAAGCTTAGCCTCTCACTGACTTTTTTGACTTGGGCAAATGATTTAAACTTTCTGTGACTCAGTTTCTCCAACAGTTATACTGGGAGTGACATGATTCCCTCACAGGACTATTCTGGAGATTACTCAACATGTTGGAAGCCCATGAACACCTGGAACAGGTGTTCTGTACTGATGGGGTATTTTCAATTCAGACGCTGGATAGCACAGGGATCAGGAACATGGGCTCTGAAGTTAAATTCCAACCTAACCCATTGGTGGCAGAGTGAATTGGAGCCTGTTATTTAACCTGGTGTGCCTCAGGTTTTCCTCTGAAAAATTAAAAACATTAGCACTTGCCTTAGAAGGGCAATGAGAGATTTGCCTTAGTTTCTGTATATTAAGCACTTTTAAAAATGCCCACCACATGACAGGCAGTCAAAAGAATTATCATCATATCCATCATCATTGTTACTGATGACAGATAATATTAAATTTATTAAAATATAATTAATAAAATATCACATAAGTGAATGTGAAGTATTCACTATGGAACACAAAGAGAAACAGACATATAAAACAGTATGTTTTGCATATGTGTGCTTATATTGGGTTTGAATACATTTTATAATTAAATTTATAATAACAACTTCTACTACCGAGTCTTCTCCCAAAGACAACTTAAGAACTACAGTGACACAGACACCTAAATTCTACATACACAGAGAATAACACTTTTAATAAGAGATGAGAAGGGGTAAATGATTGATCATTAGCCCTCATTAATTGTTCTAACTGAGATGGAGATCTCACTAACACATGGTAGTACTTCGTGGCCCTCTGAGACTTATAGAAAGTATGTTCTTCTGGAATGCTGAGGTAAAATTTAAATGAAATTCTTACTCCTGTGATATTTTTAATTATTTACTTGGATGTCATTTGAAAAAACTTGATAGCTGGAATTTGAGTCTATAAGTCTTAGCTTTCATACTATCATCAGGCATCATATCGTACTGGAGGAGTAAGGTTCTTTTTTATCCGTAGTCTGGGCCTCTAGGCTAAACTTGTATTACCGAGCATGTTTTCTTCTTAGCAAAACCTCTGTCAATGTTAGTGTGTAGCTTATTACACTATTCCTTTTTTTCTTTAGCAAAGCTAGTTTAGGTAAATACACACATACACACACACATATACATATGTATAATATAAAAAAAACTTCTATTAGTTAATCTTAATATACATATCTATGATGATAATTTATATTTTGGCAGAACTTTTAAACAGTTCATAAAACGGAGAAGGGAGAATAAGAATTTCGCTGCCATGGAAGTAGTAATTTGTAATGCTTTCCGATTTCCTTTAATCTTCTTAATATTTTTGTAATGTTTAGAGGATCACTTAGAAGTCCTGATTTACCAAGGCAGAAATTATAATACTTACTCTCTTAATAATTTCTGCTGAGGTACTAATGGATGACATAAATTTCACCAAACCACCATATCTCTGTGAACTGTTGATACAAAAAATGAAAACAAGAATCTGATTTGAGAAATTTATCTTCTGCCTATTCCAGGAATTGGAAGAGTTCTTCAAATCAAGGGCTGTAAAGACAAAGTTTCTGGCATCTAGATGCAGGGTATCAGTTCCAACATTATACTATTTTATAAGTTGTTCCATTGGTGTTGAGCAGTGGCATTGTGAGAATTCTGCAATGCACTTCCTGTATAAGGTGTTTGTTACCTGCTGCATGGTATCTAAGCCCGGGTCTCTGCCTCCCACAGATTTTACCTTCAAATATTGTTTAGTAAATTTCTTACATTATCTCCTTGAAATATTTTTTTTTTACCCTACCATTTGTCCTTGCCCTCTGAACAATTCTGCAAGTATACTATCTATGTAAAACTAGTGAGACTGTGCCACAAAAAAAATAATAAACCTTGTATTGGTTATTTTGTATGGCTTCGTCTAAAGATAATGGAACATAACTAATATTAAAGAATGAGACTCTGGAAGATTGTGACAAGCATTGCTGAGACTTAAGACTGTCAGTTTAGTGGACACCAGGGCCCGTATCTGCATGATTCTCTTCTCCTTTTCTAAGTTTATTATTATGTGGTTAAGATATGAATCCTACATATCTGCTGCAAATCTGCATTCCAAAAAGTAAAAAAGAAAGGAGAAAGAGGTATGCTACTTATATCAGGAAAATTGAAATGCATTTCAGGAAAAGTATGTCAGAACTTATATGGGGCCAGAGCTTGGCCATTTCTTACTAGAAGGTAAGAAAAAAGAATTTTCTTACCTTGGAAATAAGTTGGCTAGAGGCCTAATAATACTGGTATTTGTCACAGATTTCTCCAAATTATATCTTCTAGAAAGTTATTTTTATCTAGTTAAATAACAAAGTATAGATTCATTTAGGATTCATTACTACATATTGTATAATTTATCTCCACTGGTTTCCATCATTAAGAGCTTGGTGTTTTTGCATATCAAATTTTAGAATAGATCTTATTACCTTTTAGTTCTCTATGCAGATATATCTTTTTAATGCAATTATTATAAAGATTTAATTTATCCCAAAGTCCAACTTTCAATCATTTGTTGATAAATAATCTTTATTTTCTCAGTTTTCCATTTTTGCATTTCTGACATATATAAATTTAATGCAAATGGTGTTAAATACAAAATTTTGATGTGAAATACAATTTTTTTCTTTTAAATTATCTTAATATATCACATGTACCTATATTTAATTGCAATAACATTACAAGAACAGAAATGGCAAAAAATTCTGTGGAAGCTGCTGCTTTTCGCTTCTAAAAATGCATCAGTATCCATTGCATAGAAGTCTGATTTTCTCCTGTCGGAATTCACTGTCAAAGAGAAATATATAATTAATGAAGCATACGATTCTTTTATTTTTTCCAGGTCAAATATCAGTTATTTACTATTTATAATTTGATTTGCTTTGTTTCAAAGATTATTTGTTTAATTTTGTTTTTACTATACCAGTAACATGTTTTCTGAAAATAAATTGACTTTTCATGTTTAGAATGCATTTCCTGTAACTTGTGGTTGAAAGAAAGCATCTGTCATATTATGTCATCTTTTCCTCTTGAATCCCCTAGGGGGATGTTCAGAATCATTAGTTTATAATCAGTTTTTGTTTTTAATTAAATAACAGCCATATGACTGAGCCAGAGAAAAATAGGATTTTGTTTTTGTTCTCCCAAATAAATAGATTTAGGGAAATAATGTTTAGCAGAATATACTGTGGAATACATTTTATAAGAAAAACATCATTTGAAGCTTTTCATACATAAATTAGTTTTAGAAATGTAGGAAATAGTTTGAATTGAGAAATATCAAACGTGAAATATTACTAATCAAATAATTGTTATGTATTCAGATTTCAAAAGTATACATAAATTGATTTTAGTTACAGATAATGCAATCTTTTCTTTATTAATTTATTCAATCAGTTATTCAATTAGCCCACTAACAGATCTGTGAGACTGTGAAAGTATACTGGTGTGTGAGTTTATGAGTTTGTGTGTGTGTGCGTGCTTGTGCACCTGTGTACAAGTGGCACCTGTAATACACTTCTACACATTCAAAAGCTTCAGATGGAATCTAAACTAATATAAATTGTATTGCACAAGTGCAGATGGCACCATCAACTAGTAACCTCCCCAAAGATATACTTTTATTTCGCTCAATTTAAACATGAGCACAAAAACCTAGTAAGCTTTGTGCTTAATAAGAACATAGAAATTTATGGAGAATATTTCTTTTCAAACAACCAAAAATATATATCTAAGAGCATTTATTTTTAAAATACTTTTGAATAAAGCTATCAATATATTTATTGATCTTGAGATGAAACAATTTTATTGGCATATGTGATAAAATATTAGGCAAGTATGAAATTATAAAACAACTATTCAGATTCAATAAATTTTTAGAAAACATACTGTGTATATATATATATATATATGTTTAGAAAACATAATATGTATATATATATATAATATATGTATATAGTGAGATAGAAAGAGAGATGAAAAGAAAAAGAAAATGAAGGGAAATTGATAATCAAGTGAAGACAGCACAAAGCCCACAAAGGATATTAAAATTTTTCCACAGACTGTGTGTTTATGATCTTTAAATCTTTTATCTTTATGGTAAAACACTTCCAAAACATTATGTTTGCTTACAAAATATGGTTTAATATAATAAAACCAATATTATTCTATATGTCAGCATAATTATTAAAACTTTCTCCCTTCTCTAATTCTTACTAACATAAAAAAATTATATAAAACATTTACATTTTTACTTTTTAAATCTTAAAAAGGTAAACAGTTTTCAAATCTTTATATATTTGTTTTATGTTCTAAGAGAACTCCTTTGCTCCATCTTCTGGTTTAAAAGCTTATTTTTCATTTATATCCATTCTATCCAGCATTTATCTTAACAAGGGTTGTTTCTGTTTCTGTACCAGTTAAGATACTTTCAGCTTTGAGAAATAGAAACTGGCTCAATTATGCCTCCAAGTTCCCGTTCCTTTGTCACATTGTTTCTTTTGCTTTTTTTGTCTGTTGTTTGACTCTTGCTTTTGGCATTTGTCTGATTTTAAGTCTGTTTTCCCTCGTGGTTTTAAAATGGCTGCCCGTAGAGTTTGAGGCTAAATAGTTTCAAGAAGAAATAGGGGAAAACAAATCAGCAAGAAAAAAAAACAGAAATGAACAAAAAGTCACACAAATATCCCTGGAGTATGAACTATAAACCCTCCCACAAAATCAGATTGCAAAGAATTAAGTCACCTTACTGGAAAATAGGAGATAATAATTAGCATAGATGAATGAAAAGCTCATTCTAGAAAAAGGTAGAGTTGGCTTTTCCTTTGTCACATGGGAAAACAGCTGAACAAATATGCTTCTCAGTAGATGAAACAGCAAAAATGAGTGATGGTAGGCAACCCAAACTCAAATAATTAGTCAGCATTTTTTTAAAGAAATGCTTCTGACTTGTTTCTAGAATATTACCTTATTTCTCCAGTTATATTAATTATACTCATTTTAATGTCTTAGCATTCCATTCTATTAAGATTTTTTTTGTTATTGTTGATGTTGCTTTTTTTGTACTGTATTTGTTTTTCCTTGGCTGTCTATTGATTTGCTTCATATTGACTTCTGACTATGATCATCTGGCACTTGCCCATTGCTGCCAATGTTTTTAAGAGAGAAAAGCCTAAGACCTATGCACAAAAGATTGTCAGAGTGCAGAACCTCTATATGACTTCAAAACACCAGAGATTTATGAAACTGCCTTTACAATAGCTCAGACGAAAACAAATTCTACTTCTCAGAACAAAAGCAACAATGAAATTGTTTCTAACTAAAGAAGAACTATAACTAAACATTCATTAAAAAGTACAGTAATAGAAAGCAAAATTTAAAATAAATAAAGAAAAGGAGGCAGAAAAGTAGATATACAAATATATAATACAGCAGGAAGGAGGAGATTTTAAAGTAGAGGGAAGAATCAATAATGCCAAATGTTATGTAGATTGATGAAAAATAAAAACTCTATAAAATTATCTGCCTTGGTCTTCGGAAATCACTGGTGTTCAGTGATGGCCAGAGATTCTGTTTGCAAAGAATTTAAAGATAAATTACAAAGAAATAAGAAGCAGTATTTACCATCTACATGTTTGAAAATATGGCAATAAAATAAAGGAAGTCGAGTATAGCCTGATGGGTTGACAAAATTATATAAATATTATATTGAGAACAAGACAGAAAGTTTACTGAAATATAGTAGTCAAGAAGGAAAGAATGGAGAAGACAAATGCTTAGAATATATGGGTTAAAACAGAATAGGGTTAGATATTGAAAGCCTCAGGAAAGTCTTCGGACAGATATTTACCATGGAGAATATATACAATACCTAAATTCACTATATTATTTTATACATATGTCAGGAAACTTTTGAGAGTTAAAGTGAGATTATTAATTATTAAAATAAGACAGGCACGACCTCAGATTGTCCAGGCAATCCAGGCCATATGGTCCTCTACAACTATATCACAACAGTTTCTAGCATAGGTCAGATTTAGTCTGCCAGTGAGTAGAAAACTGTTAACCAAACTTTTTTCCTGTCTTAATTTCATACTACTTTTCCAGGTCTCCTTGGAATTCTGTTGGCTTGAGGTCTAGCAATGATGGACTGAGAGAAGAAACAATATGACTACTCTCTAAATTAGCCCATAGGAATCTCCTACATGCTATCTTCTATGTTCTTTCTCATCTGGTGGCTTGAGTTTCTTTGAAAGCTTAATGTTAATATGGTAGATCTGCTTGATTGAATTGGCATGGGTTATGAATAAATGACAGCTAAAACTCATGTTTGGAGCTGAGTGTTAATTAGAATCTTCTACTTGTTTAGGGACACTATACATTTGGAAGTTTGTTGAGCTGCTAATTATTATTCTAACCAATACAGAGTTCTTCTCAGTACTACATTTCAGGTGGTTATTATCAGTGGAATGAAGTGAACATAGAGCAAAGTTCTATTAACTATTTTGGTTAATCTTGAGAAAGGAAATAGACACTTCGTCTTAAATATAGGAAGTGCAAGAGCAAAAAAATACAGAAATTAATTAACTAATTAATTAAAATAGAGCAGAGAACATTTGATTTAGGCCAGATGATTTTATTGTATTCACCCTGCTGAAGTAGACTGAAATTAAAGTTATTAGTTAAATAATCATAATTTTAAGAATTATATAGGTGTCAATAGTTTTATCTGTTTTTATAAATTTGTTTGCAACCTAAGCATGGCTTGAACTACTAACATCTCAAACATTTAGTACTGTCTGGTCATATTGCTGACTATCTGGATGTACTGTGGTGGAAAAATTTAAATTCAAAACTTACATAAATACTTGTATCAGTCTGGAGCTGAATATCATCATCAACATCATCATCATCATCATCATCATCATCATCATCATCATCATAAAGTACTCCAAACTCATAGTGGGGGAGGAGGATGAAGCAATACATAAGCTGCTAAATATGTATTTATCGACTATTATATTCCATCTTTAATGTAAAAAAAAATACAGGGCAAGCCAAACTGAAAGGTTAAATACTGTATGATTCCAATTATATGATATTCTGGAAAAGGCAAAACTATGGAGACAGAAAAAGATAGTTGGTTGCCAGGGGAGGGAGAGATGAATAAAGTACAGAGGATTTTTATGGCAATGAAACTATTCGGTATGTATAATGGTGGATATATGTCATTGTAATTTTGTCAAAACCCATAGAATGAAAAACAAGAAGAGTGAACCCATATGTAAACTATGGACTTTGTGGGACAAAGTAGATCCATATAGGTTAATCAATTTTAACAACTTTACTGCTCTGGTAAAGGATATAGATAGTGGGAAAGACTATATAGGTGAGGGTCTCAGGAAATGGATGGGAATTCTGTACTTCCTGCTCAATTTTCTTGTGATACTAAAACTGCTCTAAAAATAGTCTACTAAAATATTTTAAATGCATGGCAAATGAAAACACTAATTGAAGCATTTAAAAAAGTTGTAAATTGTGTAGAATTTTAATAGCCACTTAAAATATCCGGTAGTTTAGAAAAACCAGTAGGTGTCTCTCATGCTTTACACATTTTTTTTTTAAAAAAATATGATCTCAAAAACCAATGCAAATATTAAGGGGAAAACAGTAAAATAGCAAAATAAAAATAATGGCATCTTTTTCTTCAATTTTTGGCTAAGAGAGTAGGTGTTAATTATCTTTTAGTATGAACAAACAATATACTATATAACTGAAAAAATATAAGCTTAGACAATCCTTGATTTGTGTAATACTTTTGGAGAGCTCCCAGTTTATATTTGTAACCACATTACTTCTGTTAAAATTAATGAAGCTTCACACAAATTTGCAGCATTTAGAAATCATGATTCCTACATGTATTATTTAAGATGACTATCACATTTAATCAAGGTCATCATATTTCACAATGCATAACTTGGTTAATACCTTTTTTAACATACATCATCTATCAAACTAAACAGAAACAAGAGTATCCATAAAATTCACAAACATTCCTTAGGCTATGAAAGGAGGTCTGTTTTCAAGAAGAGGCAATTTGCTTGCCCAGTAGTCACCTAAATGCACGGACTTGATTTCAAATTCTATTATGAGATACTAATGACTGCATACATTTGGAGATGCAATGCAAAGAAGTGACAAGAGTAAATGTCAAGTATTTGGACAAAAATTAAAATTGAATAAAATATATGTTATTAATGAAGCAAATAGTAAAAAGTATGGAAATGTAATTTAAGAATATAAAATTAGAAAGGAAATCATTTTTTTAATTGTCAGAGTTGCATTCTTCTTCAGACTTTTCTAGGTGCCGAGGTTAATGTTTAAATAAGTTTGATTTTTAAAATTGTAATCATAGCTCAATGGATAAAAGGATCTTGCTAAATCTTGGTTTTGAATGGATCTGTGAAGAATGACAGAAACTTCCTAATTAATAGGAATTGGCCTTATTTCCCTTAATCTACACTTAGAAACTATTGTTTATTAGAACACAAAGATAATTACAAATTGTGGGCTCCACCTGGGTCAATTAAATTTGTTATTTTCACATGGTTAAAGGATGAAGATGGTTGTACACAACTCAACACAAGAGAGGCAATGGAAAACAGGAAGAAACCTTGTTTCATTGTCTTTTGTAGTTTTGTGGTACTGGTAAAGTACATTGTTCTGAAGCTTAGTTTGCTTATCAGTAAAATATAATTGGCATGAATATTAATAAGATGGCAGAATAAAACACCTTTAACCCTCCTTCTCCACATGGAAACTTATTTAACTATACATGGACCAATTGCATTTGTGAGCAATCTTGGGACCAGTTAAGAAACTTCTGAATCTTGGGTGAGTATAAAACCAGCTATTTAGAATTTGGTAGAAAATTTTGTGGAGGGAAGTAACTCTACTCTTAAAATAACTACATATGATTATATATGTAGCCCAAAGTTTTTAATTAACTTTGTGTTTTAATAAACTATAGTTTTTAAATTTAGATCAAGATCTCTAGAACTTTTTCATCATATATAACTGAAACTGTATACCCATTGAACAGCAACTCCCCATTCCCCTCTTCCTCCAGCCCCTGGAACCCACCATTTTACCTTCTGTTTCTATGACTTTGACTACTTTGAGAATCTCATACAGGTGGAATCATGTAGTATTTGTCCTTCTGTGAATGCTTATTTCCTTAGTTTAATAACCTCCAGGCTTCCTATATTTTTGCAAATAGCAGAATTTCCTTTTTTTAAAGGCTGAATAATATTCCATTATATATCTATAACACATTATCCATTCATTCCTTGATGGACATTCAGGTTGCTTCCACAACTTGGCTATTGTGAATAATGCTGCAATGAACATAGTGGAGCTAATAGCTTTTCGAGATCTTGATTTTAATAATTTTATATAAATATCTAGAAGTCAATATGCTGCATGGATCAAATGATAGTTCCATTTTTAATTAACCTTCACACTATTTCCCCTACAGGATTATCCATTTTACATTCCCACCAAAAAATTCCTATTTCTCCACATACTTGCCAATACTTATTACCATTTTTTTCCCTAATAGCTATCCTAACAAGTGTGAGGTGTTATTGTTGTCTTAATTTGCATGTTCCTGATAATTAGTGATGTTTAGCACCTTTTTATATACCTGTTGGCCATTTGTATGTCTTCTTTGGAGAAATGTCTCTTCAAGACCTTTACTCATTTTTTTAATCATGTTACTTTTTGTTTGTTTGTTTATTTGCTATTGAGATGTAGGTATAACTATATAATTTGGCCAATAACACCTTATTAGATGTGTGGTTTACAAATATATTTTTTCTAATTTTTCAGGTTACCTTTAGTGTTATTTGGGAAAATGATGAAAATGTTTCTAATATTAACCTAGAAGAAAAAATAAATGTATTTAAAAATATACCATTAAATAAAAATAAAGTGGAACAATAAGGAGCTAGTTAAATTTGTATTAAAGTAATAATGTTACGATATGTAATTTATAATTAGCAAAATATTTGCCTTTAAAAAGATAGTTATAATCTTAAATTAGAATAGCTATTAATAGAAAGTGTTACATGTAAAATTTAAGTAATATATGAAGGAATACATTGTGCAGAATTGTTTTAAATATCTCACCAGTCCAACTTTTAATTAAAAACATTTTAATGATATTTCATATTTTCTATATTCCTATTAATATTACCAATTTAATAAAATGACATTAACCTAATATCATCTAAATTTTAGGAAGAAAAAAAGCTCAATTTCAATTATACTGAAAAAGGAAATATTTGTCTTTGATAGACACCCCCCACCTCCAGTGTTCAGCTTTACACATTTCTATTAGATCTAAATAAAAATTAAAGAGAAAATCCATGTTCAAAAGGTCCATTTACTATAAATTGGAAATTTATTTGTGAAATTAGTTTGGGGTATAACTTGAAAGGGGAGAATGGGAAGTGAGAAGGTTCTCCAAAGATCTTTATATATATCCACATCATAAATGTTACAATAAAATAATATCTCTTTATTATTGGTTAATGCATGCCTTTTATATTATCATTTGTAATTTTTACTTAAAATTTGTTTTTCAAAATTGTGATAGGCTGAATAATTTGCCCCCCAAAATGTGTCTATCTTAATCTCCAAAACCTAATAATATCTTACTTTACATAGCTAAAGCAACATTGCAGATATGATCAAGTTAAGGGACTTGAGATTGGACGATTATCCTGAATTGGCTTAATATAATTAAAAGGGTCCTTTAAAGATGAGTCAGGAAGGTCAGAGTTAGAGGTGATGTGATGACAAGAGCAGAGGGAAGGAAGATGTGATAAAAATAGAGGTCACAGTGATTCAAAAGGCTTTTAGCCCAGAAATGCAGCCAGCCTCTAAAAGCAGGAAAAGGGAGGGAAAAACAGATTTGGTTCTTCTTTTGAGACAGTAGAAAGGAGGCTGCCTGCTGACCCATTTTAGATTTCTGACTTGTAGAACAATATAATACTAAATTTGTGTTGATTTAATTTGGATAATTGTGGTAATTTATTACAGAACAACATAATTAATATAGAAACATACATAAATCTTTATGCACAATTATAAATGTAAACACACTAAAAGTAAATTGCTTGCACACACATTCACAGATGCATATATTTATACATGCATACACACACACACACACACACACACACACAGAATTTGCTGACTTGAGTGAACAGATGGGCTTTCTTCATTTTGTGTGTCTGGGTGTGTATGTGTGTGCATGTGTCCATTTGTCATTAAGATGAACTGCAATTCAGGTTTTGCCTCGATCCACCATCGTAACATCATAACATCATATCCTAGTATTATACCTTTAAGAAGGAGGTGGAGGAGGAAGAGAAGAAAAAGGAGTAAGAGGGGAAGAAGGGAGATGGAGAAAAGGAAGAAACAAAGCTCAGTCCTTTAATCCAATAATTGTTAAATATTTAAAGACTTGTTTAAAGTAATCTGTTTAAACAACTGTAAGACAATCTATAAATGACTACTTATCAGTGTTTTCACCATAGTAGGAAAAGAAGAGGAGACTGTAAATGAACAATAAACTTGATAGACTTCATAAATTTTCCTTGGGTTAAATGTTTGCTTCAATTAGCCCATAACGAATAGATGCTCCTGATTAAAATATATATTTTTTCATGTAGCTGCAAAGCAGACAATTTGCTACATCAGAAATACAAAGATTTTTTTAAAAATTCAGTTAACTGTGAAAAGACATTTTCTGCAGAGAACACGCTAATTAAAACATTACTACTTGGTTCCTATTTAAAACCTTTCTATGTAACAATATTGGATAGGTCCATATATATTTGTCAGTTCCTTAATAAGTTTATTTTAGTTTTATTTTAGTTTTAGTTTTTAAGTTAAAAAAGACCAACCTTATAACATGAAAAAGATTTGAAGGGTTCACTTTTACTTTATTTTTCTTTAATTTGTATATTTGTTTTATTCACTACTGCTTTCAATAGCTCATCAAAATATAATAGTTGTTTCTCATGACTTTGATTAAAACACTTCATAAAAACACAAATGTAAATGTTTCTAAGTTAGGGAATGAATAATCATGAAGGATTTTGTTTATAAAGAATTAATCCCATTCAATATCTACAGGATCAAAGGAGATTTATGGGATTTCAACAATTCACACAAACTGAGATAAATTTAGAGCAACAAACAGTGTAGTTAAGAAATTTGGAAATAGATTTTATATGGATAATTAAAAAACTCAGCCTAATTTGTCATGTGCAAGACAAAATTCTGAAATGAGAGACAATAACCAAAAATACATATTTGATAGAGGAAAATTAACTCTCTATAGCCACAATTAATAGGAAATATGAATCAGTTTGAGGTAGAATTTCAGAGTATGACTATTCAAAGAGAATGTATTTAAACTCAGAGAATCGCAAGTTGCAGAGATGTGGAGTAATTCAACCATATAGTAGATGCCTCTTCCCAGAAATGTTATGGACTGGACTGTATCAGAAAATTTCCTATTACATTGTGCCAACTATTAACTACAAAGAGAAAAATAAATTAAAAGTAAGAGCTTAATTATTTTTTTGAAATTAAGGGAATATAAACCCCCCCTTTTGTTGAGCATTTACATAAGAAAATCTAAAATTTTAGGTGACTTTTCCTGTCTTTGGAATAAATATAAATTATTTGAAAACAAAACCCATTTGGCTCTTGTGAGCTTTATGAACCTGAAATATCTTTCTCAAGGACCTAGGAGCCATCTCTTTTAAATGTAAACATCAAGGAAGATAACACCCTATTTCCCAGTACGGGGGGAGTTTGGAGCCTAGAGCCTAACTTTAATGGGCACCTTGTTCCAAGTTGCAAACTTACTTCCTTTCATAAAGATGATTTTTCCCAACTTGCATATTGTCTATAAGGTAAAAGAGATGGTCACCTCAATTACTATGTAAAGTTGGTATGAACTATGTATGGCAGGGCTGTCAGGTCCTTTTTCTTGAGAACTAACTATTGTTTATCAAGAAAACATGTATTCAATGGGTTGTATCTGCTTTGTGAAAATTTCTTCTCTGTGAAAGACACTCATTCTCTCTGTCAAGAGAATGAAAAAGCAGATCACAGACTGGGAGAAAATATTTGCAAAAGACACAGTGATGAAGGACTGTTATCCAAAATATGCAAAGAACTCTGAAAACTCAAAATAAGAAATAACCTGATTTATAAAATAGACTAAAGATCTTAACAAATAAGCACATGAAAGAATGTTGCACACCATTTGTCATCAGAGAAATGCGAATTAAAACAATAATATTCCATAAAACACTTATTAGAATGGCCAAAATCTAGAACAATGACATCAAATGCTTGCAATGATGTCTAGCAAGAGGAACTCATTCATTAATAGTGGGAATGCAAAATGGTATAGCTACTTTGTAGGACAGTTGGCAATTTCTTACAAAACTAAACATATTCCTACCATAGAAACCAGCAATTATACTCATTAGTATTGACTTAAAAGAGTTGAAAACTTATGTCAACTCAAAAATCTGCAAACTGATGTTTCTGTCAGCTTTATTTATAATTGCCAACATTTGGAAGCAACCAAAACGAACAGATAAATTGTAGTATATCCAGAAATAGAAATTTATTCTGGCTAGAAAGAAATGAACTATCAAGCCACACAAAATCATGAAGGACTTTGAATGCATCATCACCAAGTGAAAGGAGCTATTTGAAAAGACTTTACACTGTATGAATACAGAACTATATTACATTTTACAAAAAGCAAAACGATATGGACAGTAAAAAGATCCATCATTGCCTAGGTATAAAAACATATGGAGAATTTTTAGGATGGTGAAAATACACCGTATGATAATATAATGGTAAGTACATGTAATTATAACTGTCAAAACCCATAGATTGTACCACACCAGTCATGAACTGCAATATAAACTATAGATTTTGGTTTATTATGAAGTTTCAGTGTAGGTTCATCAGCTGTAACAAATGTTATTACTCTAGTGGGAGATGTTATCAATGGAGAGGCTGTGCATGTGTGGGGCAAGGAGTATATAAGATATCTCTGTCGTCCTCCCAATTTGGCTGTGGACATAAAACTGCTCTAAAAATAAATTTTTTAAAATATATATCTATAATATAAATATAACAATCATAAAATTGATATTGATAGCCATACTATTGTCTGACCTATAAACGCCATCAAATTTTACCTTATATACAATAATAATATTTATAGCGAAAACATCCTTCTAGGATCACATCTAATATTTATTTGTTAGGTGTCCTTAGTCACCTTCAATCTGGAACAATTCCACAGTATTTCCATATATTTCATAATCTGAATATTTTGAAAACTACAAGCTTGTCATTTTATTATGTTAAGTTAGGTTTTTCTGACATCTATCCTCCTCTCCCCTCTGTTTATACTCTAGGTGTAAAATTTGGGGCAGGAATTTCATAAAAGTATATATTTTATCAGGTGCTATAGTATTTTGATTTCTTCCATTACTGGTGATGATAATTTTAGTCACATTGTTAAGATGGCATCTGCTAGGTTTCTCCAGAGTAAGTTACTAATATCATGTATATAATTAATAAATGTGTTGTAAGAGCCTTTGAAACTATTACTGTATTTTCATCCAACAATTTTAGCAACTATTGATGATTGTTCTCTTGTCAATTGGAACTACTATGGGTTTCAAATGGTGGTTCTCTCATTCCACCAGTTCTTATACAGTTTACTAGTTGTCATTCTACAGTAAGAAAGAAATTTCTTCTCCCACACTTACTCACATGTTTATTTATTTGAGTATAGATTTATGAATCTTACTTTATTCAATAGGTTATAATCTGACATTATTATTACATATGTTGAAATTCAAATTGCCCCATATTTGGTAAGTACATCCCACGCAAACTTGCTCCTATTTAAAAAATTTTACACCATTCCTCAAATATTTCTTACTTTCTGGACACACACACACACACACACACACACACACACACAGCTTTGTCTATTTATACTTTATTTTTTTATTTCTATAGCTAAAACTTAAGTTTTTCAAAGCCAAAGATGTTGCCTCTTAATATTTTTTTGTTTATTCCAGATAACTTCACCCACAGGTTTGCTTGCTACAGACATTTAGTGTGATAGCTAATTTATTGGCTTTGCTAAAGTGTCTTTCCTAAGGCAGAGGAGAATAAAGCTCTAGGTTTATACCCAGTCCATTTGTGGCCTCACTGTTGATACTGAATCCCACTACCAATAGTGCACAGATGCTATGAATAGCGAAAGGTATAGGTGGTCGCATTTGAAAATATATACCACTGTTCACCTGACTGCATTCTTTCTTTTCTCAGTTCTTAGGAAAAAAAAAAAATAAATAAATAAATAGATAGATAGATAGATAGATAGATAAATAGATATATAGATAAATAAAGTAAGTAGGTAAGTAAGTATGTATATAGGTAGAAACTAGTAATTAAATATGTCTAAATTTATTTGACTTTAAAATAGTTTAGCCACTTAAACCCTCTGAGCTTATTTCCCATCTCTAGATTTGTAAATAAGAAAATTTTACTGATCCCTTCCAGCCTTGAAAATTCAGTGAGCCAAAAATTGTCCAAACTATTCTGTTTCATCTTTGAGTGAAATTGAGATATCAAGAATCAGAAAGAACACAGATTCTTCAAGGATTTTGAGATTCTGAAATTAAAGTAGACATATCAGTCACAGGGAACAGAAAAAGCCAGTGACAGTATTTGAGGAATTAAGGACCACATGCTGTCTGTGAGGTTTATATAAAGCTATCTAAGCTGAAACTATAAGAAAGGTCTTTCTCACAGACATAACTAAACTTTCTTTTGGCTAAATTTTAAACAAATTTTCTGTAACGCCTATATGAGAAAATCTCATAGTGTATTAATTTTCCAGAAAGACTTGTTTTCATGCACCATCAAATAAACAAATAATATTTCACTTTTTTCAAATTTTATTATTTCATATAAAATCAAAACCTAGCATAGTTGAAATTCCTTATTCCAAAATAAAATCAAGATTTTTACAAGCTGTGAATGACAGGGTTATTTTACACATTCATAATTTGTAACTATTTTGAAGTATGTGTAATAATATACATACTCTAATATACTCTCTTTTCTTCAAAACTGGCTTTCAAATCCAAATAAATTTCTTTAACATGAACTGAATGTAGAAATTTCTTATATCCAAAAATTCACTATGATTTCATATTTATTTTTTCAACATTTCTTTTGTTTATACTCAGAATATGTTTAAAAATTTTAGTATCAATATTACAAAATAAAGAAGAAACATTAAAAAAACTAAAAATGGTATGTATTATGACTATGGTTTCATTAAAAATGCTAATACATAAAAGACAAGTGAAAACATTCCAAAAGATATTATAATTTCTTAGTAAGAAAATATATATTAGAAAATTATTGATTTTAAGTAAAGAATACTATTTTATTGTTCTGTCATATTCCTTTGATTTTACTACTAGAAAGGTAATCCTTTTTGTTATGTAGATCTCAATTTATTCTCTGGTGCTGAGGTGGATTCTTAAATTGCAACCAGTTGAGCTGAGATTTGGAGTTGACCTTGAACACCACATTAGCATATGCTTTAACAAGTTTCTTCCATTGACAGGTGATAATTCTGTAATGCTGTTTTCACATAAAATAGTTCTTGAAAAGTTTCATTTTATTTTAAATATTCAAAACTCAATAAAGATTAATAAGCTAGTTAGTTAATATAATAACATTAGACAAAGCAACTGAATAAATTAGATCTGTATATATATGGGGTTTATTTATTTGGCACATTTCTCACTTTTTAACATCTAACTTCTTTTTTAAAATAAACTTTGTGATCCATGTCCTTAAACTTTGACTTTTATACACTCTATTTTAATTTAAATATGATTCTTCTTTTCCTATTACCAAAATGTAGTTTCTACAGTATACCGTCTAGTTTTATGAGTAAAACTAGTTTTATCAGCATCTACATGCTTACTAAGAACATAGCATTATAACAGTTTAAGTTCCTATAATTATTGGTATTTTTATTTTATTTTGGATAGTATTCAATAATTCAATATGGGTTTGGCCTGATGAATGACATCCCAGGCTTGATGGCGCAAGGGCTTCCCTTGCTTGCTCCCCTTGAGATTACAACAAATTGAACAGCTATAATCCAATGGAAAATTCACAGCTGAACACACAAATACTTCTGAAAGATCTGTACATCAAAGTATCTGAAGGTGGACGAGTCAGGTGAGCAAGGGAGGAAAAAAGGGAGAGGATCAAAGACGGGTGCTGAGGATGCAAGCTAGTGCTCTCCGTGGGACTCGGGGAGAAGGGAGGAATTAGGATATCCTGTGTACTCTCTGTAGCCTCAAAGATTCCTGCCCTAGTGATCGGCATATACTACGGCAGGACCCAGTGATCAGAGCAGAGACAGAACATAGAGGTGTGACAGCTGTGTTCTAATAGCCATTACTTCCCAGCAGAAAATGGAATCAGGGAGCCTAGGCTCCTCCCCCACACCTTCCCAGAGTTTATCTCCTCTCACCCTCCTAGAGCTAGCAGCAGGACCCATGGGAAACTGCTGCAGCGAGTGTCAACCTACACTGCAGGGAGTCTGCAGCTCCCCCGGAACTGAGACAGCTCCTAAGTGGCAGATACACACTGCAGCTGGTCCCAGTGACAGGACTGGGTATAGAGGTGAGATAGATGAGGCCTGGTGGTTGCCATTACTAGGAAGAAAAGCGTCTCCTAACCCACCCCACCCCTAATTATGGAGGCTGATCTTGGCAGAGGCACGTGGAGCACCTCAGGCAGCACACTGCATCTGGGCACAGGGACAGCACCTTTGGTAGTTCTTCAGGGATTCAGCACCCTATCTCTCACCACATTCTCCTATGGGGGTGGAGTCTTGAGACCCAGGCAACATGGTCACAGTGGAGACACATACCTCGCCAAGGAATAAAAGGCTTTCTTTTAGGTCACACAGCAGAGATGCTGGAGGCCTAAGCAGTGCAGGAGGCTTGCATGCCAACTACTACAAAATGCAAGAAAAATCTCTTCTTCATCTGCTAAAGAGGGATCACTATTAATAATAATATATATATATATTTTAATGTAGAGTTTATTCCCATGCATGCCTAGGGGAAGAAATAATCCATCAAGTACCATAAACAACCAAGGTAACAAGGCAGCTCAGAAAGAAAATGAAAACTCTAGAAAATAAAATTAAAGATATAGAAATATGTGATTTAAATTCAAGATCGCACTTCTGAGAAAATCAATGAGATGCAAGAAAACTCAGATAGGTAGTTCAATAAACACAGAAATAAAATCAATGAACAAAAGAAACATGTTTCCAAAGAAACTGAAACTTTAAAAAAGAATCAAATGAACTTCTGGAGCTGAAGAACTCAATACAAGAGATGAAGAATAAAACAGCGACCTTAGGAAATAGAACCGACAAGATGGAGAAAATAATTAGTGATACTGAAGACAGAAATCTGGAAATGATGCAGATAGAAGAAGAGATTTGAAAGTAAAAACAAAACAAAGCAAAACAAAACAAAAAATCCTCTAAAAGAACTGACTCCACCAGGAAGAACAATATAAAAATAATGGGAATACCAGAAGGAGACGAGAGGGAAAAGAGAACAGAGAGCCTATTCAAACAGTTAACGAGAACCCTGTTTAAACAACCATATAGATAGAACTGGATCTTTGAATCCAAGGTGCAAATAGAACACCTAATTTCAATCCAAAAAAAGCCTTCTCTCAGGCATACTATGTTAAAACTGTCAAAAATTAATGACAAATAAACAATTCTCAAGGCTGCCAGAGAAAAGATAGTAACTTGTAAAGAAAAATCCATTAGATTATCATTGAATTTTTCAGCAGATATTCTATAAGCTAGAAGGGAAGAGAATCAAATATTCAAACTATTGAAAGAGAGAATTTACCAGCCCCAAATACTATATCCAGCATATATGAAAGAGAAATAAACACCTTTACAGACATAGAGAAGTTGAGAAAATTTTCTACCACAAGAGCTGCATTACATACTGAAGGGCATTACTGTACATAAAACAAAGAGCCAAAAAGTAAGATGAGTAAGATGACTAACAAACAGTAGAAACAGGAAATTGCAACCCTTATTCAGAATAGGATATTATAACTTAAATACTACATATTGGTTAAAGGAGGAAAAAGCATTTTATTTTATTTTTTATTACTATTATTGTTTTTATGTGAGGTAACCCTTGGTTGACCTGACAGATTTCAAGGACCTTGTCAGCTTACAATCCCTTATTTATTATTTTTTTACACCTACAGCACTTGGTCTTCCTAGGTGGTCTCCCATCCAATTACTAACCAGGTCTGACCCTGCTTAGCTTCTGAGATAAGATAGGATCAGGCTTGTTCAGGGTGGCATGACCACATATGACAAAAATATTTTAAAAAGAGAAGTTAATAGCTATTGCAACTCAGAAATGAACTCATAGCATAAATAGGAATAATTTGAAATAATATTTGAATATAAATAGAAAAAAAAACAAAAGGGAAGGGAGTAAAAGTCTGAATTTGCGAAGAGGAATGGAAATAAGATAAATAGAGAAGAAAAAGGAGTATTGTATATATGAAGTTTTCTTTTACATAAATTTAGTGGTAACCATACACACAAAAATCCAGATCTGAGATATGTAACATAAAAAAAAGGAACAGGGGGAAAAATCATAGAATACCACCGAACTAAAATAACAGAGAGAAATAGAAGAGTAAAGAAACAATGGAGACACCAAGCTACTAGAAAACAAAAGATAAAATGGCTATAGGAAAATCTCATATATCAATAATCACCCTAAATGTAAATGAAATAAAAAGTTCACCAATAAACAGGCACAGAATAGCATATTGGGCCAAAAAACAAAACCCAATCATATGCTGCCTTCAAGAGACACATCTCAGCTGCAAGAACAAATGTAGAATCAAAGTGATAGGGTGGTAAATGATACTCCAAGCAAGTGGCATCCAGAGAAAAAAACTTATGTTTGAAAAAAATAGGCTTCAAGGTAAAAAAGGTAACAAGAGACAAAGAAGGACACTTCATAATAATAAACAGGCAGCACACCAAGAAGCCAAAACACTTATCAATATATATACTTCCAATCAGAGAGCACCAAAATATATAGCAGCTACTAACAGAACTAAAGGGAGAAACTGACCAAAACATAATTATAGTAGGGGACCTAAATACCCCATTGATATGGATAGATCATCCAAACAGAAAAGCAATAAAGAAATATCAGCCTTAAATGACACATTCTATCAATTGGACATAATCAACATTTATAGAACCTTTCATCCCAAAACAGCAGATTATACATTTTTCTATAGTACACAAAGAACATTCTCAAGGATAGACAATTATGTTGGGACATAAAACTAGCCTCAAAAAATTCAAGAAGATTGAAATAATACCAAGTATATTCTCTGACCACAATGCTTTAAAACTGGAGATCAACTGCAAAAAGAAAGTGGAGAAAAAACTCCAAATATGTGAATATTAAACAACATGCTAGTAAGGAATGACCAGCCAAAGAAGAAATAAAAGGAGAGATCAAAAGATACATAGAAATGAGCATGAAAATATAACACATCAAAAGTTTGACAATACAGAAAAAGCAGTAATAAAGTTCATATCATTATAGGCCTATCTCAAGGAACGAGAAAAAACTCAAATAAACAACCTAACATTACATCTTAAAGAACTAAGAAAAGAACAAATAAAATAAAGCCCAGAGTCAGAGAAAGAAGGGAATAATCAAAATTAGAAAAGAATTAAATAAAATTGAGAACAAAAAGACAATAGAAAAAATTAATGTAACAAAGAGCTGATTCTTTGAAAAAAATCAATAAAATTGATAACCTCCTGCCTAGACTCACTAAGAAAAAAGAGAAAAGACACAAATAAAATCAGAAGTGAAAGAGAAGTCATGATGTACACCCCCCCAAATACAAACAATTATACAAGTATATTATGAAAAATTACACATTATCAAATTCAGTAACCTAGAATAAATGATCAAGTTCTTAGAAATGTCCAACCTTCCTAGACTGAATCACAAAGGACTAGAAGAACATCTAAATAGACTGATCAACAGTAAAGAAATTGAAACAATCATCATAAACCTCTTAAGAAGTAAAAATCCAGGAACAGATGACTTCACTTTTAAAGTCTACCAAACATCTGAAGATGATTTAATACCTGTTCTTTTCAAACTCCAAAAAACTGAAGAAAATATACCTCCTAACTCATTTTTATGAGGCCAACATTACCTTGATACCAAAACCTGGTAAGGATAACACACACACAAATCTATAGACCAATATCTCTGATAAATATAGATGCAAAAATCCTAAATACAATATTAGCAAATTGAATACAACAATATATTAAAAAATTATACATCATGATCAAGTGGGGGTTATTCCAGGGGCACAGGATGGTTCGACAAACACAAATCAATCAATGGGATACACCACATAAACAAAATAAAGGATAAAAAACATATGATCATATCAATAGACGCTGAAAAAGCATTTGACAAGATACAGCATTCATTTATGATTAAAACACTTCATTAAAATGAGTATGGAAAGAAAGTACCTCAACAAAATAAAGACAACATATGACAAACCCTCAACTAACATCATACTTAAAGGTGAAAACATGAAAGCTTTCCCTCTAAGATCAGAAACAAGAAAAAGTTGCCTGTTCCTAACACTCCTATTCACCATAATATTGGAAGTCCCAGCTAGAATAATCAGGTAAGAGAAAGAAATAAAATGCATCTAAACTGAGAATGAAGAAACCAAATTGTCTCTTTTTGCAGAAGACATGATTCTCTACATAGAAAACCCTGAAGACTACACCAAAAAACTATTAGAAACAATAAACAAATACAGTATGCAGGATACAAAGTCAATGTACAAAAACTCATGGTGTTCCTATATACTAACAATGAAATTTAAAAAAAAAATGAAGAAAACAATTCCTTTTGCAACTGCAACAGAAAAAGTAAATACCTAGGAATAAACTTAACAAATCACATGAAAAACTTATTCACTGAAAACTATAAGGCATTATTAAAAGAACTGAAGAAGACACAAAGAAATTAAATGATAGTCTGTGTTCATGGACTAGAAGAATCAACATAGTTAAAATGGTTATATTACCCAAAGCAATATACAGATTTAATGCAACCCTATCAAATCACAACAGCATTTTTAAAAGAAATAGAACAAAAAATCATCAGATTTGTATGGAATCTCAAAAGACCACAAATGACCAAAGCAAACCTGAGAAAAAAGAATAAGGCTGGTGGTATCACCCTGTCTGACTTCAACTTATACTACAAAAGAACAGTAATCAAAATAGCATAGTATTGGCAGAAAAACAGACACAGAGATCAATGGAACATAATTGAGAGCCCAGAAAGAAACCCAAACATATCTGGGCAAATTATTTTTCAACAAGGGAGCCAAAAATACACAATGGAGAAAAGAAAGCCTTTTGAATAAATGGTGCTGAAAAACTGGAAAGACACATGCAAAATAATGAAACTAGACTGTTATCTTGTCACCATATACCAAAATTAACTGAAAATGGATCAAAGACCCAAACATAAGACTTGAAAATATGAAATGCATAGAAGAAAACATAGGTATTAAACTTGTATACCTTGGATTTAGAATTTTATGAATTTGACTACAAAGACAATGGAATTTAAAGCAAAAATAAATGAATTGGACTATATCAAACAAAAAAGCTTCTGCACAGCAAAAGAAATCATTAACAAGACAGAGAAGCAACCAACTGAATGAGAAAAGATTTGCAAACAATGTTTGCAAACAGCATTATTCACGCTGGCCAAGATACGGAAATAACTAAAGTGCCCTTCTACAGATGATGGATAAAGATGTATATAGATGCAATGTAATATTATTCAGCCATTAGGAAAGATAAAATTCAGACATTTGTGACAGTATGGATGGATTTTGAGATTATCATGCTAAGGGAAATAGGTCAGAAAAAGTTGAGAACCATGTGATTTTATTTATGCATGGAATATAAAACAAAAAGACAAGACATAAAAACCCATAGACACAGACAACAGTTTAGTGGTTACCAGAGGGAATGGGGAGGGAGGTAGATAATGGTAAAAGGGGTCAAATATATTGTGAAAGAAGATTTGCCTTTGAGTGAAGAGCACACAGTGCAATATACAAATGAAGTATTATCAAATTGAACATTTGAAAACTATATGTTTATTAACCAATATCACTCCAAAATTTTAACAAAAAAATATATTTATATAAATTAAATTTTGTGTGTGTGTGTGTGTGTGTGTGTGTGTGTGTGTGTGTGTGTGTTTAGTCTGACTATTGTTAGGAGGCAAAACTTAAAAGCAAGAACTTCCACTGTATAATTTTTAAACTCATCAGGTAATTTGAATCAGGTATCCATCCCCACCCAACTAGCCACAGTATCATAATTTTCCAACCTAGAAAACTACTTTGCCTAACCAATAGTTTTGGAATTATTCTATTAAAGTAATATATATTAAATGAAAATATTAAAGGCACATATCATCATCCTTTCAAGGTTTGCCCCTCAGCAATTGTATAAAAATGAGCATTCAGATTAATTTATAACTTGTAATCCTTTAAAAGAAATTAAGAGTATAAAGCATATACTGAAACTGAGTTGAAATAATAATAATAATGCAAGAAATAATAAATGCAAATACGGATGGAAATGCTAAGAGAAAATTTTTTTTCCTTTAATTTGGTAATTTTGCCTTGAATTAATCCTCAATTTTATAAATAAATTTTGAAAGTTAGGTTTCAGTCTAATGTAGTGGATATTGGATCCCCTATTGACTTATACATGCATTTTTTTATTTTAATGGTGGAATGGGGTTTCCTTGACTTTCTTGTGAACAGCAGTATTAACTAACTCTCAGGATGTATCCCTGTCTTCTGGACCGTGTACTATGTGATTTATCAGTAGGTCTCATGGTGATGGGTCCATGAAACCCCCACAGTGTTTCTCATTCTTATATTTCTTCTATTTTAGCCTTAATTTATAAATTTAAATATATATTTGAATTTTCCACAAAATGTTTTATATGATTTTGTCAACTTCCTTTTTAGATGTCCTTTTGTCATATCTTATTTCTGAAATTTTCCTGTTATTTGTGATATTTTAATTTTTTTTTAGCTTTTTAATTTCTTTTTGCTTCTTTTGAGTATGTTTTGCAGATTCATCTTTCTGATGTGACTTCTTTGTAAATAAGGTAATTATTTATTAATTTTCTCTCATTCTCTTTTTGTTTTAACAACAGCTTGCATGAAATTCAACAACAGTTCTTTTCTATTGCTCGTGCTTAGGTGAGATGAGCTCTCAAAAAGGTATAATATTACTGCCTAGGGACATCTGCAAATGTCTGGAGACATTTTTGGTTTTTGCTAATTAGTGAGTAAAACCAATGATACTGCTAAAAATCCTATAGTGCATAGGATAGCCTCTCTCAATAAAGAATCATCTGATCCAAAATGTTAAAAGTGTACAGATTAAGAGACCCTGGACCATAGTTTTAGAAGGGAATAAAAGGAATTGCAGAGAAGACAGTTGTCCTTAGTTTAATAGTTCTAATATTTTTTCTTCTTTTTTAATTACAAACTATTCAGAAGTATGACTTTATAATTTACGAAATGTGCCTCATTTGTTTGTTTGCTTTCCCTTACCTGTTTTTATCTGTACTTTCTTTTTTAATTGTCCTTAATATTCTTCTCCTTTTTTCTTTGAATTTTACTCCCAGGAGTTTGTTCTCAGTACAAGCAGTTGTCTCACAAATTGTAGCTTGCAAAGCCCTTTCCACTTTGCTCTGCTCTCAACAAATTGCACTGCTGAGATTTCCCTAAGAATTTATAATCTTTCACTTTGGTGGAGAGTACTTATTGAAAATCTGCAATCAAGACACTTAGAAGTCTCTTTCCTCTTACTTCCTCTCTACAGTTGCTGCTAGATTATGTGTCACCTTGCTGTTCAATTTCTGACCCTCACTTTTGCCTGCTTTGAGATTCTCATGTATACACTGTCAGTTTTGCTTGGATGCTATCCATAACAATTTTTAACCAGTGATTCAATTTCTGCATGAGCATCAATTTTTAAATTTTATAAAATTCCAAATTCTAAAAAATGTATTTTTCTATTTCTTCTTAGTTGATAATTTATATATATGTATATATGTATATACATACATATATACATATATATATATGTATGTTGTTAATTTGTTAAGTTTATAGACAAAATTGTGTTCCTATTTTTCTTTCAATACCATTTATTCTGTCCTCCTTTTGCAGTTATGGTCTTCTACTGTTTTCTAATCTATTTCCTTTATTATATATCAAATTCATCCAAATAATTAATATGCAAAGAACCAATATTTGGTTATAAAATTGCAGTCTTATTTTTATCTTTTTCTTTCTTCTACTTTTTTTCACTTGGTATGTTGTCTTTTCTAAATTATTAGGTTGGATCTTGTGGTAATTAACTTTTAGCCCTTTCACTCTTAAATATATGAACATAAGTTTAAATTATTTATTTTGAAAAAGTGATTTAGTTGAATCTCACCAGTTTAGAAAATTTTCATAAATTTTATTTCCAAAATAATTTTGTTATAATTACAAAATTTTGGTTTTGTATCTTTCCAATCTGTGATCACCTTTTAATATATGCTTGAAAATAAATTATTATATGTATGTATATATTTATATATATTTCTTCAGATCAAGCTCATTAATTATATATTTTAAAAATCCTTTGACCCTTGCTAAACTGTTTAATGTATCAATTGTTCAATAGAAATTTTTAAATCTCAGCACATAGAGGTAGATTTGTCAAATTTTCCATTTTTCTGCCAAGTTTTGTCTTATACAATTTGAGGTTATTTTTTATGCTTTACAAATGTTTTAAATTATGGTAGTTTTTCTGTAAAGATTTAGATGTATCTGCTTACTGCATTAAACTATCATTACATAGGTTCTCTCTGTATCCCTTTCAATGACTTTAACCACAACATCTGCTTTATCTCATACTAATATAGCTACATCAGCTTATTATTAGTGTTTATCTTGTATATTTGTTTCCATTCTTTTACTTGTATCTGTCATCAGTATGTAAAAAATATGATATATGAAGTCCTTGCAGACTGAATTCTTTGTTTCTGTTCATATTAACTGATTGCCCCATGTCTTAAAATGTTTTATTGTGAACTTATATTTGATAACCTTGTCAGAAATATAAGGGTTTCAATAGATCTGTGTTCTTCCAGAAAGAACTTGCTCTTTCATTATTTAGCTGCATGCATTTACTACCAACCTAAAATAACTTTTTCAGCCACACTACTAAGGTAGTATGATATTAAACTTTATACCTGAATGCAACATAAAAATTATAGATTTGTAAAGGAACCTTTTATTACTTTCCCTCCCCCGCCCCATATGGAGCTGAGGTTGAGAAGATTGTCTGTCTTTCCCAGGGCACCATGTGTTCCCTGCTCACTCTTATCTCTGATGCTCTGTCCATTCAAGGTTCATACTCCGAAAAGACTCTGTACCATTTGTGCATTTAAGACCTTATCTTTTCTGTATGAACATTAAAACATAATACTCAGGTAATGGGTCCTGGCAAAGAACTTTATATCCTCTAGGGTCTCAAAATTGTTTCCACTTTGGAATCTTGATTCTTCTTTGCTTTTGATCCATGATTATTTTACTTACTTTATTCCAAGTTTAGCTAAAAAAAAATGTTTGTTTTCTTTGCACAGTTTTTTGGTGTTCTATATAGTTGGATGCTTTATCAGTTAACTTTTCGTCAAAATTACTGTAAGTGTAATTTCTTATTGGACTCTTTCATTACTAATTATTTAGAGAACTTCTGGAAACATATGAACTACATTTTTACCTTCCTTCAGGTTAAACTGCACTGTATTCTGAATAGTATTTCACCTATAGAATTTCCTGAATCAGGTTTGGTTGAGATGCTTCACAGGTTTTCAGATCATAAAGCTGCTAACATGCTTCAACGGTATCCAGAGTTAGGTCTTACCATTTTCAGACCACCCACAATACAATACTACAGAAAATATTTCTACATTTCTAGGTATTATTTAGGTATGTATGACTCACTTATTCATCTTTTTCCTTCCTCATCCGTCATTCTATCAGAACTCACCTTTCTTCATTTCTTCTTATTCTGTTATAAAGTTGATAAAAAATCATTTTAATAATACTATTCCAAAAGCTTATTTCCTGTCTGTCTGGATGAAACTCCATCTCAAATAAACCTAAACATCTTTATATTATCACATGTATTGGGGCAGCAAGCATTAATGAAAAAGTCATACCATACATAGAAGCCTGTTTATACAACTGGCCTTCAAGAATACCTTGAAATTTTATATCAATTTTTATCATTTAAAAATTATTACTTTACACATTCTCTATTGTCCTCACTTCTTATCATTCATTTTATTAACTTTTCCCATCCCTTACATATGTTGTCAGGAGATAAAAAAATAAAAGAAAAAAAGAAAACAAGCAAATGAACAAAAGACACTACAAATTCAGTGTAAATCCATTGTTTTCATAATATTATTAGTTAATACTTCAGAAGGACCCTGTTTGGTTTTCATTTTTCATATTAAGATCTTCTGTAGTTTTTTCTTTAAAAACTTAGTGTTTAAAATGCTATTATGCTGATATACACTGTCCATTTTAGAACTCAAAGTACAATCATATAGTTTTAAAGATAACCTTAGCTATACTTCGTTATTCCTTCATAAATTTTTAAGTCAAATTATCCTTAAAATTATGTAATATTTACATAAGTTCAGGTATATATTATACATCTAAGATATAAGTTTTACCATTATAGCATTATCATAGCTTTAACATTTTAGCTTTACCATAAGGTTTTTAATACTATCAGATGTGATATTGGCAACTTATTTTTATTAAAATGTAGTCTAAGTGTCAAATTATTGCATAGGATATTTTCTCCTATATTATAATTTGTTCTTGTTAGTACCATCATGTTTTCCTACCTATAAAAACCAAAATCTTTTTCATTATGAATTTAGTAGCTAACAATATTTCTGAAAAAAAAAGATGGTCTAGCCATTAGTGCTAAATATTCATAGCATCCACGGATATTTCATTTGATGTGTTATTACCCATTACACTTCTGCCACCTTCAATCTCTCAAAATTATGGGTAATGTAGACCATGAAAAATATTAATTTAAAAATCTTTAGTCATTTGTTCAGTTTATAAAGTAAAATTATACTCATTATAAACAAGACTATAATCATTTCTATAGAAGTAGTGAAATAATATTTTAAGAAGAAAAAAATGAAACTAAAGGTTATCTTTATTGGGGAATTTGATATTGTCATAGAAAATCCCTTTAAGAAAATTTGTTTTTAGGTATGTTATTTGTTTTAGGATGCTTTTTAATTTTTGAAAGAACTCTTTAAATATATACATTCCAATAAAATAGAAAACAATTTTAAACACAATGGTCATTGACAGTCTTTTTATACCCCTCTCCAACTTTTAGAAAACAAACTATTTCAAGATCATGACATTATTACTTTTAGAGTCTTTGATTTCCTAGGGGTCTAGTAAATCACCATAGTTAGAGTCTTTTGGAAATAAGCCAGTTTTAGAATTCTTTCCAAGTTATAATTTAATAACTTTTCAAATAAATTGAAGTCAGTTCTATAAATTGTTTGTCATGCTGAACTTTTTGATACCTCACTTTCCTTAATATTACTGGTTTTCTCAAAAAAGAAATGTCATTGAAAGAGCAAAAAAGAAAGAAGATAAATGATTATAAATTGAAATTCATGAAAAATGATTTAATATTTTTAATATTGTAGTTCACTTACTGCTTTGTGAATTGTGTTCTGACTTTCATGTAGCATTTTATCCAATTATATATTCATACAAGACTTTGATTTAAAATAAATTTAACCCTTATCCAAAAATTAAGATTTAGAAATTACATAGCACTTGTGTCTTTAACTTCCAAAAGCCTAAGAAATAAATTTTTTTAAAGTTCACTGATTTATAAAAAATAAAGTTATTAAATACACAAATGAAAAAATATACTTTTATGGCTGAATTTATTTTCATTACTAGTGCTATGATAACTTTGTTTTTGCATACATTTCTCCATAGCTTATTTATTTAAGCAAGGGAAAATGATTTGTTGGATCATGGAGTACATTTTTTTAATCTCTAGAATTGCTTTTTCAAAAAAATTATGTTTTTAAATTTATTTCAAGTATACAGAATATTAGTTAGACATCTATATAGTTCATAAAATTACTACCTCCCTCCTGACCCTCCACTTAGCCAACGTATTAATGGTAACTGCATTCTCTATGCCGAGTCCCCATGCCTATGACCATCCATCAGCTACTAATTTGTACTTCTTTAACACTTCATCCTATTCTCTCAATCCCCAAAGCCCCCTTTCCCTCTATCCATCACCACATTGTGCACTTTATTCGTGTCTGTTTCTCATTAGTTTGTTCTTTTTATTCTTTAGATTCCACATATAAGTGAAATCATATAGTGTTTATCTTTTTCTGTCTGACTTAAATACCTTCTAGGTCCATCAGAACAATCTTTTTCCATCCTCTTCCTTTTAGTCTGTGTGTGTCATTCAATCTGAAGTGAATCTTTTGTAATTTTTCTTCTAAAAGAAGTCTCTCCAACATTTCCTGTAAGATTGGCTTGGTAGTGATAAATTCCTTTAGCTTATTTTTGTCTGGGAAGCTCTTTATCTGTTCTTCAACTCTAAATGATAGCTTTGCTGGATAAAGTATCCTTGGTTGTAGATCCTGGGTCTTTATCCTGTTGAAGACTTTTTGCCAAGCCTTTCTGTCCTGCATAGTTTCTTCTGAGAAATCAGCTGCCAATCTTATGGGTGTTCCCTTATAAGTAACTATTTGTTTTTCTCTTGCTGTTTTTAATATTCTTTCTTTGTATTTAACCTTTGGCATTTTAATTATGGTTGTCTTGGTGTGGGCCTCTTTGGATCCCTGACATTTGAAATTCTCTGAGCTTCCTGGATTTTATGTCCATTTCCTTCACCAGGTTAGGGAAGTTTTCCATTATTATTTCTTCAAACAGCTGTTCAACATCTTGATTTTCTTCAATTATGCCGATCAGATGGATATTTAGATTGTTAATAGTGTCTGATATGCTCCTTAAATTATTTTTATAGTCTTGGCATCTTATTGCTTGCCATTCTTCTTGCATGTCTTTGGCTTTTCTGTCCTCTAGATAGGGTATTTGATCATTTATTTGCTTTGTTTATTTTTTGTTTATTCCTTTGTTTATTCCATTTAATATACTTCTCATCTCAGATAATGTGTTCTTCATTTCAGACTGGTTCCCTTTTATAATTTCCATTTCCATTTTTGTGTTTTTTTATCTCTTTGTTTAAGTTCTCTACTACACTTCCCAAAAGTTCACTGAGCATCTTTTTAACCAGTGTTTTGAACTCTGCATCTGTTAGATTACTTGACACCATTATTCCTGATTCTCTGTTCTGTTTTCTCATATGGCTTCTGCTTCTTTGTCTTCTTATTTTGGCTGTCTTTCCATATCTGTTTCTATGTACTAAGCAAAGCTCCCCATCTTATTAGTGTGGATTTGTGAAGTAGGTGTATGTACAGTGGCACAGTCTTGAGAGGGGTTCAGCTGCAGGCCAAACTTAGCTCAAGCCTCTACCCCTCTGGGGCCACCTGTTAAGATTCAGCAAGCAATCCACAGATGCTGTGCTTATAGCTGCCTCAAAGACCACACCAGAAACCGAGACTAGTTGACTTAAGTGTGAGTTTAGGTGCTCCCCAACAAGGAGCACCTGATCGCTGAGGATATATCTGGATGTGGCTTAGTTGGGGGCCATGAGTTGGGGAAGGTGGTGTTTCAGGGCATCTTCTGGGTAAAGCAACCTCTGTTATCCAGTTTGATGTCAGGACTATGACAGGGCTGTGTCCCATGCACTTGGAGGGGAAAGGGCTTAACAGAGTACAATGGATACTGCCAGCACTTCTGTAGAAAGTGAGTCTTGCCTCGGCCCTCACTCTGACAATGTCTCCCTGTAAGTCCCTGGTGCCCTCTACGCACAGCCAAATTGACACTGGTGCTCTGAGGAGCAGGTCCATCACCGTAAAAATCCGCTAGAAGGCATGGCCCCTTTAAGAGGTGTCTGCTGCTGCTCCAGACAGGGCAGCCCTGCATCCTCGCCCTGTCTTACCTTCTGCCATTGCAGGGTACTTTCTTGGATTTCTCCCTAGTTCTATGGCTTGTTCATCTAGATCCCAGGCAATTTTTCCTTGCTGCTGTACCTTGTTTCCCTCACAACTTTGATTTGGTCGCCAGAGGGATGAATAGAGCTTCTATCATCTATACCATTTTTTTAAGTTTCCCATTTTTAAAATCTTTATAATACATTTTCAAAGTAATGCAGAATAGTGACTGATATATATATATATATATATATATATATATATATATATATATATATATACACACACACACACACACACACACACACACATATATATATACATACATATACATATATATAAATTGATAATTTTTTATCTTGTAAACTCTCTTTATATTGGAAAAATAATAATAGATTTAGTTACATTCATTCTTAATTTTGTTATTCCAAATTTATTGCATCAATTAAAACTTTAACAGCAAGGTCATATCTAAATAAGGATAGCATTCATCCTTCTCTTGCCACTGATCTGCAAGGGCAAAACATCCATTATTCTAGAAATAAATTTTGTGTATGATTTGTGTTTTTTTAAATAATAAAAATTGATGATTTTCCTTTCAATATTTTATCAATAATAGACATATATACCTTTACACATGAGACAGTCTTTTTTATGTATATGTTAATTTAACTAGGTGATGGTTCTTACTTATTCAACCAAATACTAATATAGTTGCATTATATATGTAATTAAAGATAGTCATGGCCCATCGATCAATTGAAAGACTTGTGCCAATTTTCAAACTCAGAACTCCATGAATGAAGGAAGGGGTTAGGATCCTCTTGAGGAAGGATTCTTTTACACTGACAAAAATTTGTAATGTTTATGTTTTTATCAGCTTTGTCCATAGAGACCTGTGGCTATTATCGGGGTGACTGTACAATAGGGAAAGAGATTTCTGGACACTGTGACTGAATTCCCACATTGGTTCTGGAACCTGCACAGTAAGGGCTATTAAGGTAGAAAAGGTCAAGTTCACGTCACTAGAATTACCTCTGTCTAAAAATACAATAAATTGAAAAGAATAATGTATTCCTGGAGGGATTAGGGAGATTGCTGCCACCATCAAGGACATGAAAGCTGCAGACATGGTGATTTCCACATACCCTGAATCAAGACACTTATTTGCCCTACTCAGGAAACAGATAGATCCTGGAGAATGACACAGGATTATTATAAATTTGGTCAGTTGTGTCTCAAATTGTGGTTGGATATGGCTTCATTACCTGATGTCCTAGTACCCAGTATGCAGCTATTGATATGACAAATGCTTTTCACTCTGTACATGTTAGTAAAGACTACAAGAGCAGTTTGCTTTCTAGCAAAAAGAGCTACATATCTCAGAGGTGTATCAGTTCTCAAGACTTAAGTCATAATTTAGTTAGCAGGGATCCTGATCCCAATTCTTTTCCACAAGACATCACACTGGTCTATTAACTTGCAGTCCCCGACCTCTTGCTAGGGACCAATCCGTGGCCTGTTAGGAACCGGGCCACACAGCAGAAGGTGAGCAGTGGGCTAGTGAGCAAAGCTTCATCTGTATTTGCAGCCACTCCCAAGCGCTAGCACTACCACCTCAGCACCACCTCAGATCATTAGGCATTAGATTCTCCTTAGGCGTGCACAACCTAGATTCCTCGCATGCGCAGTTCACAACAGAGTCTGCGCTCTTATGAGAATCCAATGCCTAATCATCTGAGGTGGAGCTGAGGTGGTGTTGCTAGTGCTGGGGAGCAGCTGCAAATACAGATTAAAATTAGCTGAGACGTTTGACTTCACAGAGACCATAATAAAGCAATTACTTGCACACTCATATCAAAACCCTATCAATGAGTGGCAAAAGACTTAAATTAAGCTGCATCTGATGGCAGGCTTTATAGTGGCAAGCGAGTTGATGTACTTCGATTGTACAGCTGCATCTGTTGGCATCTGATTTTGCATTATGTTGAGTTATATAATTGTTTAATTATATATTACAATGTAATAATAATCAAAATAAACTTCATGATAAACATAATTCGTTTGAATCATCCTGAAGTCATCTCATCCACCACCCTGGTCTATGGAAAAACTGTCTTCCACAAAACCAGTCCCTGGTGCCAAAAAGATTGGTGACTGCTATATCACACTGATGACATTATGCTAATCAACCTTAATGATCAGGAAGTAGCAAGTAGTATAGAGACATTGATAAAATATTTCCTTGTTAAAAGGTGGGATGAAAATCCCACAAAATTTCAGGGGGCTTTCACTTCAGAGAAATGTTTAGGGGGTCTAATACTGTGGGCGTGTCAAGCTTGTCCTTTTAAGGTGTGGAAAATTGCTGTATCTGGCCCCTAAACACACACACACACACACACACACACACACACACAATTCCCCTTCCCCCGCATCATCACCAAGACACAGCCTAGCCTGCCTCTTCCAATTTTGAAGGCAACAAGTCCTTATTCAGGTATGCTACTCTGGTCCATTTACCTGAAAAACGGCTAGTTTTGAGTAAAGCCCAGAACTACAGAAGGCTCTTCAACTAATACAGGTTGTTGTAGTGCCAGAATTTCCCTTAAATGCCTAGGACAAAAGTAAAAAGAAAAAATAAAAAGAAAACATGTACCCTTTCCCTGGTCTTTGCTGATTGGCTCTGCGGTTAGGTTAAGTTACTACGTGGACGGTTTAACTAGGCTGCCTATATTCCACAACAGGCCTCCTTTCCCGCTTCTGGAACCTGAAGACGCACCTGAGGGTAAAAGCTTGGGTGACTTAGGTGTCTTCTGAGCATGCGCCCTCCTCTGGGCCTGCTCATGGCTTTTAAAATCTCAGCTTTTCCTCTTAGAATTTCTCATGCTTGCTGTTGGTGTCAACTACAATCTTTGTTCCAGGTGACAAGGAAGGTTTTCGTCTAAAGTTTTCAAGGAATGCCCTCTGAAATGCCCTTTTTCTTCCTAAGAGTATTTAGTTCAAACAAAACAGAGTACCCTGCGTGAGTTATTAGGGCAGGCTCTAGACGGTTAACACAAACATAAGTTTTTGAGAGGAAGGCTGCTCTGCTCCCCCAGAGCTAGGGTCGCACTCTGGGAACCTGGGCTGCCATCTTCAAGACTGCTGGTGAGCTGAAAGTGGGGTGAAGCAGAACAGGTAAAAATGCTGCAAAACTTTACCTTCCTTGAGGCGGCTCTTTCTTGATGTAGCATTCATTTATTTCCTGTAAACCTCTCACTGTTTTCCAGAGTTCCCACAAGTTGATTTTGACACTTTGGGGTCATTTTTCCATTATTTTTGGTAGAGGTGATTCCTTGGACCTCCCTCCTCTGCTGTTTCTAATATCATTCCTCTATCCTAACCTTTGAAATTAGGCAGTGTAAGTTCCCTTTTTTAGAGACATTTTTTAAAAGAAAATTATATATTTTGCTTTTACATTTTTTTTTTTAGGCATTGCTTGTAACTTGAAAAGTACTATTTTCACTTCAATAGAAATTACACTAAGTCTCTAGATCAAGCATTGCCACCATAGTTTTTCAGTGCATGGACATAATAAAAATCATCAATTAGATCTTGACATGAAAATTTTGTGGTTTTGTGCGTACCTTTTTTCACTCTGTCAAATATATTTCTAAATATTTTATTCTTTTGATTTTATGTGTAGATACTTGCTTTCTTTATTTTTGGATTATTTACTGCTAGTACATTCAATTTTTGTAGATTGAACTTAATTCTGAGTCCTTGCTGAGCTCATTAGTTTTCAGTTTTAGCACTCGTGCATGTGTAATTATTAAGATTTTCTTTATACATGTTCATGTTTCATGTTCACAGTTTTAAAAACAGATGTCTTTTATCTCTTTGACTTACCTGATTGCCTGATTGCATTGGCTAGAATAGAACCTCATGACCTCATGCACAATGCCAAACAGAAGTAGTGAGAGAGGTCATTTTGCCATATACCTGATTTAGGAAAAAAAGCATTAATTTTTTCACCATTGACTATGATACTTGTTGTAGCTTTTTATATAAGCCCTTTTTTAGTTGAAAAAGTTCAATTCTATTCTTAGTTTGTTTGGTTCATTGAGAAATTTCCCCAGTAAAATGAAATGTTTTTCTTAAGCCATTTTCTTATACACTTACAGCTAATGTATTTTTATGTCTGATGATTATTTAAAAAACAAACAACAAGTACTCTTTTTCTCTATCATCTGCCATAAATAATGAACATATTGGCATTTATGGAAGATAGTTATTAAAAATTTACTAAATCTATAAAATGTACAATATAAGTGTCACTTTCAAGAAATATCAGTAATTATTTTCTGATTTTTAAACTTTTAAATAAATTGTTTGAATTATTGATTATTTAATGATTTTGAATAATAAACCAAATATTGTGAGCATGTATTTTTTCACCAAGCCTCTTTTAGTGTATTCTTACATTTAGGTCCACTAAATTAAATTTTCTTTATAGAGTGATATATTGGTCTTAATTTTCATAGTGTCGAATGTGAAAATAAAAATCATTGTAAAGAAATAAGGTGTAATGTTAAGTGAGGCTTCTTCTGGATGGATAGACATACAGTATAAATCAAATTACTAGACATGAATAAACAGTTAACAGTTGTTATATATGAAGTGTTGGATTGTAGTTCATTTTTTAATATTTTTAAACATATTTTCAATTTTAGTATTTAAATATTTAAAATAGATAAAATAATTTATATGTATTTCAACCAAGAACACCACTCCACTCTTGCCCCAAGGCTGTCAACCCCCTATAGGTAAGAGAGTTTGCAAATTTTACCAATTTTTTAGTTAGGCTATCTCTCTCCTTTTATATACCTAAATTTCTTAGGAATATTGAGTGTTAGAAACATAAAAAAATGAATAAATATGAGATAATAAAATAAAGATAAGGCATCATAGGGACATCTAGGAGAATTTTCGAAGATGTATAAACAAGAAGCTTAAGAAAAGTTAAACATTGATCTTTACTTTATCTGCCATTTGTATTGCAATGTTAATGATTTCTCCATAGATCTTGATTATCTTTTGCTATCTAAATACACCTATATTGTTTAATTGGTTTATAAGAGACAACAAGGGAAAATTATATTCTATGTTTGAGTTAATGTTGGGCAGGGAAATAAAAACTAACTATGAGTATGAGAATTTAGTAGCAATAGGATTAGAATCAGGGGAAACATGAAATCATAAGCCATAGTATCTGTCAGCATTTTGGAAAGTATATTGACATTCCACAAGACTACGGAAATATTTAAATTTCCTATATATTTAGTGATTCAGGCAGCCATCTGGATTAATGTTGGTTTCTTCATATAGAAAGTTATTTGAACTCTGATATGAGTCCATACTAGAATCCACACCCCCTCCAATCATATTGTGCTTGTGATTTATTCCTACTATTTTCAAAGTTTTGAATATTTTGAATCTCTCTCTGAATTATTCACCATCTGCTTCTCTCCTTTAAGTGCAAAAGTCACCATTTGCTCTATTGTTGCTCAGAAGCCAACTTGACAGTATGATATTATAAGGTTTACTATGCAGTTGCACTATTGCACATTGGAGTTCAGAAAAATGTCTCTGAAGTTCAATTTATCTATTAAACCAAAAGCAGTTATTTGGGAAGTAAAGAATGGTCACTATTTTAAAATGTATATACCTCAATATAAAGAGATTTAATATACACAGTGATCAATTACATGCTAGGATCATAAACTTTACATAGACTAACACTAACAGATTGCAGAGATTCTGATGAATGAATTTTTATGTCTTCTAGGACCTGTACAAATATGCAGCCATGATAAATGAGAAGAACTGAAAAAAATGTGCACACTCTTCACAAGGTAATTACCCATGTGGAGATTATATTAAAATAGATATTTTGCTCAATTTCCTGAGTAAATTCACATATTTTTACCTTAAAGATGGCAACATATGTGGAATATTGCTTGAGTATAAAATCATTGCACAGGTGTTTTTACTACAGTGAGGGGATGCTGAAGAGAAAATATTCAACTGAATTCAGCAAGTTTCAAAAGTTGTTATAGTAACCTGGAGTTGGCAGTTATCATGCATAATTTTCATATGCAATTGCATCAAACTTTCTGGGCAACAACACAAAATTCTGAGAACTTATAATGTCTATTGAAACCAGCACCTTGGTAATACGGTATGACAATATTATCTGAGTAACATTTGTATGTGAGATATCAACATGGCTAAATATATAGGAAGGAATTCTGAACTTCTTTCTCCTAAAAGACATAGAAGAAGTATGCTCTTTCAACTGTTTGTCTATTCTTTTGCAAAATTTTTACAAAATAGTGCAAGTGTAACCCTCCAAAGAGAAACAAAGTGCTGTTTTCAGTGTCAGTGAGAGAGATGAAGTAACTGAACATTAAATTTTGCTGCTAGAAAAGTTTTTCAAAAGTTGAACAGTTAATCAAGTTATGATCTGTTAGAAAGGATAGCTGTCATTTTCATCTATATGAGCTATATTGCACCATTTACACAATATTAAAAGTTTATTAGTACTGGACACATGCAGTATCTAATTTATGTAACTGTCAGCATGAGGGACCAGGGTCCTAGGCTGCACACGTTAAAGTGTTACTGATCCTAGGACACTAAGCCTTCCAAAAATGTCACCTCTTGCTTGTTTTCCAGCTTTTGAGGTTTTATATTTTCAAGGCTAACTTGTTATATCATGGATCCAACCCATGCTCTTCTCCTATAACAGGGATAGAATATATTACAAATCCTGCAACTCTAGTGTTATCAAAAATTTCTAAATGCCAATTAAATGTTTCAATTAGAATGATAAAAAGTGATCTCCTAAAATGGTGCAAACTGACAAAGTATTCTAATTTATGGATTGCTCTACTTTATTTCTAGTAACCATTTCATGGAGAGGCGTAGGTAAATGGGGAAACTAGCATCTGTTTTATTCTTCAAACTGAAAAGGAAAACAAGAAAATAGTTTATAAGCCCCTTTTCAACAACTTTACCAGTTTAACAATTCAACAAATCTTTGGTCTCAAAGATAAAGAATAATACACACACACTTCTCCCCTTATATGTGTTACCTAGTTTCTAAAGACAGTGTGAAACCTATTCATCATCCCCTTCATTTGCATTTAGTGCCTACTACCAAGAGTGGGAACACTCTACCCTTTGAACCTGAGCTAGTTCAGTGACTGCTTTGTCAGTAGAAGTTGGAAAAAGTGGCATTTGGGGCCTCCTGAGCCCTGGCATTAAGAAGACCTAACAGCCTACAGTCTTCTTCACAGATCCCATGTAAGAAGTCCAAGTTATCCTGCTGGAGAGAGAGCCACGTGAAAAAAATCTCAGAAGTATCGGCACAACATAGAGAGGGCATATAGAGAAGTACAGAGGCACCAGGCATCTAAATCCAGCAGATAGCTGCAGCCACCATCTGACTATACCTACATGAGACCTCAAGCTAGTTTTATAAAGCAACTCACCAGCTGTGTTCTGACTGACACACGGAATCATGAGACAACATAACATTTTTGTTATGTAAGCTACCAAATTTTGGAGTTATTTGTTATTTGACAATATTGAAATAAAATACACTTTGTTATCTAGAACTGGTGTGTTGCTGTTACAAAAAATCTTAAAACATGTGTCATTCATTTGGGGACAATGTGGTGGATAGAAGCTGGAAGCACCTTGAGAATACTTCTAGGTTTCAAGGAAAGGGAGAAAATTATTATTTGAGCTGTATAAAAGCAAAAACAATTAATATATATAAAAGCAAACAATTAACATAAGTCAGCCAAGCCATTACAGAAGATTAAAAGGGTACCTAAAGAACTTGTTGATCTGGCTACTGTGATTTCTAGGCAGAATGTTAAGAGTGTGAACTGCTTTCTTTTGTTTTTGTTTGATTAAAAAAAAAATCTGTTAATGACAAAGTATAGGAGAAGCCAGATGAGTTAAAAAGGGAACTGCTAAAATTGGCAGGACAATCTAAGAATGTTCTGGCTTCAAAAATAAAACTTTCTTATTCTCAGTTTTTCTAGAAGGCAAAAAGGAAATAAAGTGGGAAAGAGCCTCAGAGTAAAGGTTAAATCTAGGCCATTGGTAGTAAAACCCAACCTCAGGGTAAATTTTAGATCAAAGATTAGTGCTTTGTTAAACCTCACAAAAATCTATTTTCTTATCTCTAGACATTTTTGCCTAGACAAAAATGGCTCTAGGTCATTCTAAGAACCTAAAGGACATTACCTTAACAACCTCACCTTGGAGGTCCAAGGTAGTGAAGATTCTGCCTTTGAAAGAAATAGGTGTTTTGTTTGTTTGTTTGTTTGTTTTTGTTTTGGTCTGAAGGATTTTATTATAATTTGATATATAAAAATCTATAAATTTTATTAAAGGAATTATGTCAGGTTAGACTGAAAAGAACAGATGCAAATCATTATGAAAAGAGTCCATTGGGCCCTCAGGGTCTACAAAGAAGATGCAGGCTTAACAGGCTACTGAGAAAAGTTAACTTAGAGGGCATATTGAAATCTGGGAGGATGGAACTAACACTGAGTGGGAGCCACTTCAGTGGAACTGGAAGCTCTAATCAAGGAAGCATATATATCCCCAGTTGAATATTAAAGTTACTCTGAGCTATTTTTTGCTTCTTCCTACTACTTTCCCCTTATTTAAATGAGAGCTAACTATAGATTCTCTGTCCCGGCTCACTATTGTATGTTGCTTGAATGGAGTATAGAAAACTTGTCTATTTCAAAGGACCTTAACTCATGAGACAGCATCCAAGGAAATGAACCTGGAAAATCACACCAAAGAACCTTATCTACACTTGTCCTGATTTAGACTAGGAAGCTCTAGAAAACTGACATTTAAAGGATGATGCTTTTGGGGGTCTAGTAAGGGAATGACTATATTTGACAAATGGAAAGAAATAAATTGTTGTGGTTAGAAGGTGGATGTCTCAAAAATTTGCCCTTGCAGTATACAAATATACTCTTTACATCAGGAGGTAGAGGTTATGTCTTTCAACTTGAACCTCGGGTAGAATTATGACTAATTTGACAAAAAGAATGTAGAGGATGTATCATTCTGGAAGTTCTGAGTCCAGGAATTAAGAACAATGTTAAAATACCTTCCTCTTCTTCACTCATGGAGCTGTGACATCATGCAAAAATCCAGGCTACCCTGAAAATAGAGAAGCCCATGTAGAGAGGTTCTGCATGATGAGGTACCAACTGGAGAGAAAAGTCACATGGAGAAGTACAAAGTTACAGACAACCAGCTTCAACTGTAAACCTAGCTACCATCTGACTGCAACTACATGAGAGATACTGAGGAAAAACCAATAAAGTAAGTAACTAGCTGAGCCTCCATTCAAATTGTAACAAAATAAAATAGTGGTTCTTTTAAGCCAGATGTTGATCACCAATTTGGGCAAAGGGTAGTATATTAAATATTTTAGGATTTGTGATTCACATAGTGTCCTTGTTCTTACAGCCTTTAAAAAGTGTGAAAAACATGCTTAGCTAGCAAGTCATATAAAACCAAGCCACAGGCCGTGGGCAGTACTTTGTTGATACCTATTTTAAGCCATTAAGTCTTAGGCTGATTTGTTATGGAGCATCATGTAACCAAAACAATTTATAATCACATTTAAATTATAAGAGGGAGATTTAAAAATGTATTTAAGAGTGTACAGATATACTAGAGAGAATGATATAAACCTGTTACATTTATAAAACAATAAACTTATATTGGGAAGGTAATATTCTTTGAGCCAATTTCTGAAAGTACAGACAAAAGAGTTCTTAAAAATAAATAGCTACTAATTTACTAATTCCTGGAATTAAAAGGTAGCATTATCATTTTACTTTAAATTTATTCTAGTTCATTAAATAGAGTCTGAATTCTAGCTTGCTACTCACTAAATTATGGAACAATTAGTTGTTTAACAAATGTTTGTGTTTCATTTTGCATTGCTGAAATCCATCATGTTAAATCACAAGAATTCTCAAATAACATACATACCAGTGTGTGTACAAGAAAGTCTGTGACTCCTCATTTTTTCTTGCTATTAAACTAATTATTGCATATCCACTAGGGGTTATAGCAGTTCCTTAGTATTTAGGTGGGGAAAACAATGAAATGTTACAGCACATACTTTGATAGAAAAAGTGATCTCAAAAAAAAAAAAAAAGAATGAACAGAGTTAAGAGGTTAAAAATTAAAGGGTAAAATGGGATACAGTTTTTAATGTGTTTATATCCACATGGTCAAAAATATGTCAATTGTTTGATGAAAGATGAGACATAATTGTCATGTCAATGTTATGATGACAGTTTAGAAGATGCTCATTGATTACTGAACTTAAAAAATTGAGTCATTACTGACATTATATGTTATTTTCTGTGTAGATGTAAATATTTAGAAATTGAAACCTGTTATTATATTATTAGGTATCAAAAATTTTGGTTGCATGGTAAAACATTGAAGATAGATATATAGATATTGACATAGGTTTATTACAATCATCTGTATGTGTTAGAAAAATATATATACACATATATATCCAGAAAAATGAGGTAACTCCTAAGAGAGAATGTACACATTTAAAATATCTCTATTGTTAAGTGAAGTTCAGAATTACAGTTATTCTGTCTTTATACTGATTTGTGTTAGCTCAGTGAACAGTTGAACAAAAATCATTTCACAAGTTTTTATTTGGAATTTTTGCTTGAATGTGTTTCTTAAGTATTTGGTGACAAGGTCATTTCATTTTCTTTTAAATAAGCATATAATATACAAACTTTTTCTTTAACATTATTGCATATTAGCTTGCCTTATTATGTTTCTATAACATCAATTTTACATTGGCCCTTTCCTGATAAGCATGCCATATTATAGTTGATTCTTTTCCAACATTCTCTTACACATACAAAAGTACAAGTGCTCCCAATTTATATATAGATTTTTAAAGTCCTTGTAAGCATGATAACCATACTTTAAGATTTTCATGAAACTGCACAAAACATTTAAATGCACCTGCTTTAGCCACTCTGAAAATTTATGCTCAGTCAGGTCCTTAAACTGCAGTTTGAGGGAAATGTTCTTTCTTGTTTATCTCAGGGAAAGAGGACAAAGTATTAGACATTTATTATTTTAACTTACAAAAGGAAAAAAAAATACCCACATACATAGTTTGGTCTACATTTTATTATTTTATTTATTTATTTATTTATTTATTTATTTATTTATTTATAGTGTGTAAATATTTTTTTTTTTATTAGGGTGACATTGGTTAACAAAATCCAGTAAGTTTCAGGCATAACATTTAACAATAAGGGATGGATATACATGTGTGTGTGTGTGTGTGTGTGTGTGTGTGTGTGTGTGCACAGCATAGTGTGTTCACTGCTCATAGTTAGCTTTATTTCTGTCACCACATATTTGACCCCTTTACACTGTCTAACTCTACACTCAAACTACCACACATACTCTGGTAACCACAAGTCTATTGTCCATGTCCGTGAGTCTCTGTTTTGTTCTATTTGTTGCTTTTAGGTTTATATCCCACATATAAGTGATATCATGTGATTTTCTGTCTGTTTTATTTCACTTAGCATGATTATCTCATGGTCCATCCATGTTGTCGCAAATGGTAGTATTTCATTTCTTCTTATGGCTGAGTAATATTTCATTGTATATATGTACCACAGCTTCTTTATTCAGTTGTCTGTTGTAGGGCACTTCAGTTGCTTCCATATCCTGGCCACAGTGAATAATGCTGCTGTGAACATCGATACGCAAATATCTTTTCAAATATGGATTTTCGAGTCTTTGGGGTAAATACCCAGTAGAGGGATTGCTGGATCGTATGATAGATCAAGTCTTAGTTTTTTGAGGAAACTCCATACTATTTTCCATAGTGGCTATACCAATTTGCCGTCTCACCAGTAGTATGTGAGGGTTCCTTTTTCTCTGCATCCTCTCCAAAATTTATTACTCGTCCTGTTGATAACAGCTATTCTTAACAGGTGTGAGATGGTATCTCGTTGTGTTCTTGATTTGCATTTCCCTAAAGCTTAGCGATGTTGAACATCTTTTCATATATTTGTTGGCCATTCTCTAAGTGTCTGTTCAGGTCCTCTGCCCATTTTTTGATTGGATCATTTGTTTTTTTGTTGTTATTGAGTTGTATGTGTTCTTTTTATATTTTGGATATTAGACCTTTATCAGAGGTGTTGCTCACGAATATATTTTCCCATTTGGATGATTGTCTCTTTACCTTGTTAAATGTTTATCAACCACGAAGTTCTCCCACATTCCACTTCTCTGGCAAAATCCATAATTTGGTCAAAGTTTCAGCTTTAGGTCTTCTTAGTTTATGTATTTTAACTAGTGAAATTTGAGGTTTATAACTAAGATAGTAAATTAGTTTGTTTCAATTCTGAGAAAAAAGAAAAACACATCGCCTTTGACAGACTTCAGTGTGGTACCCATTTGAGATATCCATCTGATCCTGAAACATTTTCCCAAAGAAGACCCAACATCACATACCTATTTCTTTTTTAATTGGATCATTGTATATTACTACCAGCCCACATGGAAACACGATGTGTTGTGACAATTAGTTTTATGTTTTAAAATTCAGTACTTCCTCTGAGTACTTCTTTTTCACTCTTTGCACAGGATGCTTGATTATTTTTTTTATAGCTACTTCTTTTTTCCTCTTTTATAGCTCTTTCTTCCTCACTTTCAGGAGCTATATATTATTCCCTTGTTAGAATTGCTTAATCATTATATTTGTGTAGAAAATAATTTAGTGACATTCCTGAACTAAGAAATATCCACTAAAGAAACAAACATATTTCCACCAATTACATATTTTATGGTGATGTGACATTACCTACATTTTAAAAAATAGTTTCTATTAAGTGGTTTTAAAACTATTATCATTTACTAAGTTCAGGAGCCTTAAGAAAAATTTAGTTCTGGTTCATTTTTTAGCTTTTATTTTTCATATCAAAAAACTTTGAGCATAAATAGTACTTTTTTATACTTTTGTGAAAGAGTTAATGAATGAAATCACGTTTTTAATACTTTAATTACATCACTCACACTTATGTAAGAATAAGTTTGCAGTACCTAATTATTTTCTTTGCATTATCTATCATTTTCAGCTCTTTGAATTCTATTTTTTTCTTTTTTTTTATGACTGCAGAACCTGATCTTCCTAGGTTGAGAATTCTAAAACCATTATTATAGCTTAAACAAATAAGTACTTTTTAAAGACAATTTTAAAATAAAACATAGATAACCAAAGTCATATCTCCATTTGTGATGGGATATTGTACATAAAATGTGAAACAATAATCAAAATTATAATTATTTTTATTATCAATACCTGTAATTATATTTTTCTAAAAACAAACAAAAATACAACTATTTTTAATCAATATTAAACAAGAGAAAGATTTTAAAATGTTAACCAATATTGTACACACATACCAAAACATTTATACAAACACCAAACATAAGAATAACTAAAATTTCCAACTATAATAAAGTGATTAGTAAATTGTATAACATCTCTGCCACCATCAAAGATAGTTATACCTCTTTAATGAAAAGTAAAGGAGTCTGGATATGCTTATTGCCTAGTTTTTACTTTAGGAAACTCAGGCTCATAATGTGGAAAATTACTACATTATAAAAAAGATGCCCTACAATGTTGGACACAAATAGTGTATGTTCTCTGTAAAATGTATATTTTCTATGTTGTTTATATAACCGTGTGTATTTTTTTAATAAGCATGCAAAAGTTAATTCTTTCCTCTGATGGTCAGGATTCTTCATTTATAATGAACTCAAGCAAATAGATTTTTATTGTCAGTTATGCAAGTTAGATGTTGCAGAACATTTACTTTTTAAAATTTGACTTATTGTCTTAGTTGCAAAACTTTCTCATTCACATATGTTTTAGAAAAAACAGCATAATTTTGAGTATAGTCATAGAGCTATATACATTACTTGGTTTTAAATTCTTACTATACCACTTATTAGCCATATATACTGTAGTGATTTTACCTACTACATGTTTGTTTTAATTTATTTATCTGTAAAATGGTAGTAATAATTGTAGTTAAGTAATAATGTTGTTCTGAGTATTGATTCACATGATATAGATGTAACTGAGAACAATGCCTAATGGAGAGTAGGTACAATGTAAATGTTAGCTACATTATTTTATAAAAAAGCATGATTGTTTGAAATAATCTTCCAGGTGTGAAATTTTCAGTCAAACAGGCATAGAGAGAATTATGACTTTACTAGCTTTATTGCTCACATACATTTTTAAAATAACATTTTGCGGAAGTGGAAGTTATTTCCTTCCTCTATGAACTATTCCTTTCTAACTTCCCTCCTTTGCTCTTTAGAAATTCAGTGAATATACATACTCCTGAAGGAAGATCACAGTAATTCTAGTTTTAAGATGTTATTAAAATAGGCATGGACTTTTATTTCAAGCATTATATATTTAAACAAGAGTATAAAATATTTTTAAGAGATATATATATAGGTTAACAACATAGCATTTAGAAGTTATTTTAACTATTTCACATGAAGACATCAACGAAGGCTTACTAAATGGTAAGAGAAAGAAAGCCTTATGGTTATACCATTGCTATTATAGGTCTTGTGCATCCTCCTCCTCACCCTGATTGAGGATTGGTTATTATTAAAAATTTGTGAGGGTAAAATTTGGAGTTTCATCCCATTCATATTTTTATTTGCTCATATACTCCTTATCCTTTCCTATTTGTTGGTCTGCTATTTATCTTGATATTATAAAATTCTGCCTTGATAGAATGTTCTGATAAATTGATATTACATGGTTCCTGGGAACATCTTTTCTGTCTATATCTAGATAGTTTTAGGAGTACCTAATTCCGTGAAAATTATGCCAAATCTTGTTCATGTCTGTCTCTGGAAGACAATCTCTTTTAATATCATAAACCCCTCTATTGAAATGCTTTGAAAAGTAAAATGTTCATCTTATGGCCTTCTACAGTTATAAACTTTTAATATTATTTCTCATTGATCTCTTCACATAAATCAAATTTCACTCAAAAATCTTCTAATTTATCCATTAACTCATGCCTTTTGTACTCACTTCCATAATTATTCATTCATAGCATCTCACAATGACATAGTTAATAGTTTACCTTACAACCACAAATGCTATTAGTAATCTGTAATAGTTACTTTCATCAGTAAGATAATGTCATTGTTTTCATGTGAAGACAGTATTGAAAATGACCTGAATCTGATTCTATTTAATGATTTTAGAGATCGGTATAATCCAATTAAGAGAACAACTGATAATTGTGTAGTTAAATACTAAGCATTTTCTTTAATAAAATTTGCTCTTCAAAAGTATCTATTAGATTACCATATCATTTTGTTTAATTAAGTATTTAAATTTTCCTGATTATCAAATTCTTGTTATAGCATTTTTGTGATGGTTTGGAATTAGATTATTTTAAAACATATTAACCACTTTGGCATGTAAGAAACACTGACAAAATATATCTCTTTAATAAATTATTTTTATTGGTTTCAGTATTTATTTTTGAACCTGTCAATCTCCAGTCAGGAGACAGGAATCACACAACAGTTATTTTAACAGAATATTTATTATGAAGTTCAGCTGTTGAAGACCTAAAAATGCTTTATCAGTTATATACTACTCCATGTAACCAACTACTCCTTTACTTAGTATCTTAAAACAATCTTGATTTATTTTTTTCCTCATGGTTCTCTGGGTTAGCTCAAATCACTTAGGCAACCCTATTCTAGGTGGTTCACCTGAGATACTCATGAGCGCCATATAACTGGAAGCTCAACTGGGGCTGGACAATCCTAATGGCTCATTCACATGTGTGGCACCTCAGTTAGGGTAGCTGAAATGTATGGGCTGGCTAGATTGACTTTTTTCAATGCAACATATTTGGACTTCTTACATAGTGCCACAAAACTCCAAGAGAGCAAATATAAGGTTGACAGGCCTCATTTCTTTCCAATTCTGTTGGTCAAAACAAATCAGATTCAAGATGAAGGAAATAAATTCCACTTAGTAGGAAGAGTTGCAAAAATGTACAATGATGGGAAAATAGTTGACAGTTGTTACTGAAGACAAGATGTAAAAGTGAACTCAAGAGGCAGTTACCTACTTAGGGCTGGTGCAACAAAGAAAAGAGGTTGGAATAATTAAAACTTAAAAGGTTGGAGAAATCACATGAGGGTGGGACTCAGACTTCTCTCTTGGTGCTGTTTTTTTTTCAAAGCTCAGCAGAGAGACCCCATGGGATCGCCCCTGACATTTTAAGTATGACCATTTACCCTTTATTTAATCTCATTCAGTCTTTTGTGAGTATTGGCATCTCTGAACATGCATGATGAGGATGGTTTTTAAAGTATTCTTTTTTAAAAATGGAATCATGCTCTTACTGGAATAAATTGTCCAGTGTGCCATTATAGTGAATCATCCACTACTGTGTCACTGTAGTGAATCAAATAGAAATCAAATAAGAAGAAACTGAAAAATCAACAGGAAGAAAACAGAAACCAGCAAGTTTATTATCCCTCTAATCTTTTCTCTTCCTCTGACATCCCTTACTGTTGAGCCTAACAAAGAACCAGCTGGTTGAGCAAAAGTGTGGTTTGTAGACTTTCCTATCCTGCATTAACAAAGACCAGTGTGCTCTTTCTTTGTGTTTTTGAACTTAAGTACAGTATCTGCTTTTGGATATAAAAAATAAAGAAGAGAAATCTACATCCCTGTACCTTAGTGGGTAATTAAAGGTGAAACATCACAAGTTAATTTGCAGTATAAGATTTTAAGGTAAAAGAAGGCATGCTCCTTGATGCTGCCTTTTATAATGTCTTTGATGTTTAGTGACCCTTAACTAAATATCATATTATAAAAGTTATATTATTTTCCCAGTATTAAAAAAGTCATTAAGTTCTATGAGTTACAAATAATTCTCAAGACAATATAAAAATTAATTTCAGTGATCACATTATTTTAAAAAATCTATAGACTCCAAGGATGACTACTTATAAATATAACATGTATTTTGGTATTTATGGTCAAATACATGTTTTTTTCTTATCAGTATCATTACTTTCATTTATATACATATATAAATAGTGTGCCAATAAGAAGAGTTCAAGTTTGTCATAGAATTATAAGAAACATTTTGTTTATACATATTTTATTTAAAAGCAAAATTAGATATACCCAAACACTTAAACCATAAACATACATTTATAGAATTATACAGTAAATAATTTTTGGTTGTAGATTGCAGATCCAACTTCCTCTCTGTCTTTAGAAGACAAAAAGCCTCACATTCATTTCAAGACATATCATGGTCAATCTCCTGTTTTCTTTTTTACTCTTCAGATTCTTAATATTAACAAAATGAGAGTTCTGTAAACAGTTTAAATAGGTTTTAGAAAAGGATTTTATGTAACAGTCTGTAGGTGGATATTAGGATTTCAATGTTTTTAAGAAATTAAAATTTTATAACTAGTTTGAAATCAGGACAAGAAGGAATAGGGGATGTGAATGACTTTTAAAGGTAAACCTTTTAGCTGAGAAATGGGAATAAGACAATATAAGTTCAAACTGTAAACCTTTTCCTCCCATCATAGTACTCTTCATGCAAACTGAATTACTTGTAAAACAGGTAAGCTTTGTCTAATGGCGTTCTGACTAAATGGACTGCTGATTGGCATGGCTATAATTACATGAAGTTGGTATTCTATGTACTAGGCAGAGATTTTCTTTTCATACATCATTCACAAAGGGCAGCAGGAATTCCACAGTTATCATTTTACTTTTCAATTGTTTTGAAGTTTAAAAGAATCAAAGATCTTACAGTTAGTCATTATGACCAGCACCCATATAATTTTAAACCAGGATATGTGTCACCCACTTGGGGCAAGGCACAGTAAGTTTTCTTGAAAGAACTCTGGATAGAGGAAAGAAAATACTATCACATTGCCTTCATCTTTCATGAGGAGACTCTTTGTTTTATTGTTCTATGTGAAGTACAGTACGATAAATGATGCTTTCATAAATGTTATTTCTGATGTACTGAATGCATAAGGGGGAAAGAGATAAAACTTATTTTTTTCCATCAAAATGCTTTTAAATTGACACATTTATGAAGGAAATTATAGAACAAACTCGGAAAAGAATTCCTCTGGTACATTATAGCGATCATTGAGAATGCTACACTCATTTATTTAGAAAATCCTTCTATTAGCTTTCTTTTTTTTGTGAAGCCATAAAGAAATTATAAAATAGGCTAAGTTCATTTTCTATATTCGGAAGTACCCATTGCCCTTATCTTGCCCCCTAGCTCCATGTGACATTTAATTTACAATATTATTTTCTGGTTTTGATTTTTTCCCCCTTGCCATCTGAAAATCCTTAAAAAGTTTTTTTTTTTTTGTCACTCATAACATTCAGTATGCTTTTGTGCAGTGTTAATAATGCATTGCCATACACTTATGTTTGAATTATTCAAAAGGCAGAGAAATAAGTTTTATATTGGGGGGTTGTGAACAAATTTATGCTAAGTATTCGAAACGTTTTAAATCATAGTATGTAAACCCTTTAAGATTTTGTAAAACATTCTCAATGCAATACTTATGATTATCTTTATTTGTAATATGAAGAAAGGATAGAAAGTATAGGCATGAAGATGGAATGGAATAAGGTTGATGCTTGGTATGAATGCTGTCTCTATCATATGTAAGCATTATGCCCTAAAATATTTAATCTCCCCTCCTTTCAATTTCTCATCTGAATAAGAGAGACAATAATATTCTTTCCATCGAGTTTTATTAAGTTTAATTACTATTAACTAAAAGAGTGCCTAGTGTATAGTTGACACATGTGACAGATTTTATTATATGAATTTCAGTTAATTTCTGCTGTTTGTTTGAAACTACGTTTTCTAGATTGCTTTGCTTCATGGCTACTAGGTAGGTTCAACCACTTGGAGGCATTATTGGAACTGAGTGAGGGAGAAGAAGAGAAGCCAGATAGATACTCCCCTTTCTCTAGCTTCCTCTTCAGCTGAATTTTCTGTAGTGAGCACCTCTCCCCTGTGCTGCTAGTTCCTTGCCCAGCTCATTCCTGGGAGCACTCATGTAGTTACAGATGGCACTGGCTTCTAAGTTCTAATGAGACTTCTTTATCGCTATGTCTGTCCTATCCTAGGTGATACCTGTCCTCATTGCTGTTTTTTATGTCCCTTCACCATCTCCTATTTGTCTTCTCCATTCCTGTATTATCAATACAATTCCCTGTATAAAATTATCTGTGAATAAGATATCTAGAATATTTCTTGTTTCTGTGTAGGGCACTTATTGATACATTGCTCAATTAGTAAGTGTTGCCCAAATTAATTAATAAAGAAAACAACAGTTACATATTATACATAATACATTCCACTTTCTGAGATTGTGATGTGCTCACCCAATGAGGAGGAGGCTCTACTTCAGTGTGCTCTATGTAGTAATTTTTAAAAGAAAGATGTCTTAGAAATGAGGCTTTCTTCGTAATATAATACTTATTAGAGTAATTAGGCAGAGAGAACTCAGTCTCTATTTCTAAAGGCGGAAATAAGAAAAGGGAATAAGATGATTGAGCCCTAATTCCAGAGCTATTATGGTACAAATCTTGAATGTTTACATGGTACTTTAAGACTTATCTGGATCTATCAGCTCCTACAAAAAAAAAAAAAAAAAAAAGAGGGGGAAGGGAGAAGGTGAGGAGAAGAGGAAAAAAGATAAGAGAAAATATAAACTTAATAGAAATAAAGCCATTTTTCAAGATAAGCAGCCACTATCATATCCATCACCAGCACATCTATCCAAGTGGAGGATGAGTAAAACATGAGGCTAATACAGAACATTAGGGATTTGGGAAGTTTCTTTCTGCTTTATCTTTGTGCAGGGTCCCAGTAGTAATAGATTTCCTACTTCCTAAAATGTGCCTCTTCAGATGAGCTCCCCTATACATTAAAGAATTGGGGGATGAGCTACGCTTCCTTAATCCCAAAGATTTCTCCTCCTCTATCTTATTCAGGAGCCATCTTGTAAAGATAGTTTCATTTTAACAGAGACTAGTAAGCTAAAAGTAAAACAATAATTTATAACAGTGGCATTTGCGATATAGGAACATTTTCATGAGAAAAATATTTCAAGGATAAAAAGCTTTCTTAGCACTCCTAAAGTCACATCAACTAAGAACCTTTCTACACATTTTACATAGAAGGCTCATTTTGTTTGTTGCCAAATTGTTAACTTTTAACTTTCTATAATATCTTAAATGCATGAACATCATTCTTACTATCATAGTAGCATCTTATTTCATAAAATAAACTATTTTTTGTTAACAGACTCGAAATAATTACAGTATTTTTCTTTCTCTGAACACAACACTGACTATACCTGATTTGAAACTAGTATTGAGTTAATGTTCAATCTTTGATTGACTCAGACTGTCACCATTTCCTGAGCTGCATGACTTAGAGATAACAAGGTTCAATGCACTTACTATAACTGAGAAATAGGATAGAATTTGCTGTTGGCCAAACTTATAATACTCCTAAAGACTCAAGGATTGTCCCTAGGCTGATTCTACTTTAGGATATCGGTATGAAAAAATGAATTATTTAAAGTGATTTTCCCCAGAGCTCATTAAAATTATCTTGAATGTGGCAATAGTAGCAAAAAAAAAAAAAAATGAGAGACAATTTGGTACAGATAAAGGGTACTGAAACAAATCAGAAGAACTGAGTGTCATCTCTTTATTGCCACATACTTTGCTCTGGGACCTAATGAATATGCTGATTGAGAGGACTGAAGTAGATTATTTCTGAAATTCCCTTTAACAATCAGCCATCTAAATGAGCTTTTCTCCTACTTAGATAGAACTAACATGTCTTTTCATTATAAATTAGACCTTGGTAACAAAATAATCTGTTTATTCTACTAAACAGAAGTAAGAAAGAGAGTCTATAGATTTTTTAACTTTTATAAATATTAATAGAAAAACCTTTAGGTTTTGAAGGATTGATAAAACAACTGAGCATTTCTGCCTGAATGGAGTTAACCAAACAATCATTATTTCTCCAAAAAGATTCTCCCTCTGTCTCCTGGTAATTAAACTAATCAGTGTAGCTATATGGGGTCTACATGTAGAAACTGCTTAAGTTTGCAGAGGCTTCTATGTATCTAGGCAGGTTTTTGCAGTAATTCCTCTGCAGAAGTGAGGGCTTCATGACCAGTCTTGGCAAATTTCTAGATAATTTCAGTAGATCGCTTCAGTGTCCAGTAAGTAAATACTAGCCACATGAACTCCAAATAACCGGCCTGTAGCAGAGGTGCACAGCTGTAGAATATAAGGTTTCTATTTCTCCTTGCAAAGGCACACATTTTTCTCATAGGCATGATTTATTTTTGGACTAATGTAGTCTTTCTTGAACTACTGAACTGATGAGTTTTGCTTGCCTTAGAAAGCAGTACTGAGAAATAACTCGTATTTTGGATCTACTTTAAATTTGAATAGGCATAAATATACAAGGAAATCTTTAGAAGGACTAACCTTATGTACATGTAGCTTGTTCATGGGATCAAGAGTAGAAAGAAAATGGTTACTTAATTTCAAGTTGCTCACATTTATGTATGTGGCCATACAAATTTGCCTACAAAAATATGAAAATCTAAAGAAAGGCAGTGTCTGAAGGAGAATAAGACAGAGGTACTGGTTCTCTGTAGGTTTCATGGACTTACGATTTATATTTAAAATATTAGCTTTAGTTTAGATTCTCCTAGATGTTGTTTGCTAGATAAAGGTGTATGAACACCAGCTGAAAGCCTTCCATAGAAGGCAGGTTTCTCTGGCAGATGAGATTTAAGCATAGTTTTAGTCCAAATATAGAAAACATATAAAACTAAACAGAAGTCTGTCTAGTATATTATTCTTAAGTGAATTCAAATTCACACATTATTGATTCTGAGCAAAAGTCATTAACCGATTGATATGCAGATGTAGTTGAAAACAGACCTCTTCATGGATACTTCCTTTGTCAAAACCACTGAATTTTTGCTATGATCTTGGGCATCGCTAAGAAATTGATTCTGAAAACATAGTTTTGCCTAGACTTCATTTCTCTAGGAGTGAAAATGAGCTCGTTTTTAACTTCGGTGGTTTTGTGATTTTTAACTTCGGTGATTTAATCTTTGAACTTTAATATCTTCTTGGAAAGTTAATACTGCTAAGGGGCTTACATTCAAATTTATGGCATGGTGCTGGCATTTATCATTTAATACCTTTATGAATTTTATTATTAGACTAATTAATGAAGTCATTTAAATTTATTGGATAATTCCTGATTGGCTGTTTGCAATCTGGCTAAATCTAATTTGGGATGAGAAATGGAATAGAGGATAGATTTTTAGTCTTAGAGCAGAGTAGGTCTGGTATAAAATTTAATTAGTACTACTCAGATCTATTTAGAGCCCCAAACAACAAAATATTAATCATTCTTCAATGCTCACCAAGGAGGAGGGGCTGGTTTGGGAGGCATAGTTTTAGGAAGGCTGGAGCAGGCTTATGCTATCAGATTGTTAATCACCTATAACAAAATAAATCTCATTTTTGCTAGATCATAATCTTAATAATTAAGCCTAATGAGTTAAGGGAAAACAGCTGGAAGACGATCCTGGGGCCACGATTTAGTCTCTCTTCCTGCTGGTTCTTTCCAGTCCCCTTTAACTAATTTCACCAAGGAAAACTTGAAAATGATTAAAAAGCAATGATTAATAAACACTACTATGCCCATCTTTCCCTTGAGAAGGAACCCACATGGATGAGTCTGATCCTGAAGAAACTGAGAGCTATCTTCATTTAGTCATACGATGACCGAGTGGTTAATCTACTTGATTCAGAGATTAAGTTAGTAGGTGGGTTTGGTTGGCAAGCAAAATTGTAACCTCCACATTAGACTTAATCATAAACAAAGTTTATCTTTCTGTCTTTGCTTTCTCATATTTTTCCCTGGTAGGAAGTTGGGGATTTTACTAGATGTGTACATTGAGATATGTGTACATTGAGATACAAATGATAGCCACAGTTAGAAATGTTACAATATTCTTCATCCTGTAACAATATAAATTTAATCAGCTAGGCTTTATTATTTGGGGGCAATTATACACAAACATCGAAACCTACATTCAAACTTACACACATAGATACTTACATACATAACTTGTATATATTGAAACTCTTGAAAACAGAAGATACTGAAAAGGGAGTGTCTGTTCTCCATAGAGTCACCAGGTATGTTTTAAATAGATTAGCCCTTGTGTTGGTTAGGTCATTTTTCTAATTTAATTGTTATCTGAGTAAAGAAAATATTTGAGTAGGTACTATAAAAGAATTCTAGATCAATATTGAAATAGTAAAATAGTTTGTAATAGTAACTAAGAAAAAATACACTACAGACTTTCTGAGTTCAAAATATTTTCTTCTATTTATTAACTGTGTGAAGGCTGGCAGTTCATTTAATGACCTTTATCACTATTTCCACATCTGTGCAGCAATAACGATAACATTAGTATTTACCACACTGGATCATTTCAGAATTAAATTAATGAATTATGTAAAATGTCCAAAAGAGTTCTTAACATATCGTAAATACTATAAAATTGTCCGTTATTGTCACTTGCAGAGTAAATGATATGTTGAGGATGTTCATGAAATAGTGATGATGACTTTCAGAACTTCCAGAGATGTTTATAGAGTCAGCATAAAAATCATCTAGAAAAGTCTGAGAAAACTTTTCCTATATACGCATAGACACAAATCTAGTTGTGTAAGACAAATGAGATACCATTTAAACTTGGATTTGGGAGATTAAAGAAAATTTTAAATATAGCAATTTATTGATTGTATAATTTTTGAATAGAGGTTCCCAAAGTATGGTTCTTAGACCAGCCAAATCAGCATCACCTCAGAACTTCAAATAAGTAGTGACAGAAGGAAATCTAACTATGGGCTGTGAACATACAATGTAATATATGTATATATATGACTTACTATTGATTTGTACACTTGAAACTTATTAGATTTTGTTAATCAGTATTACCATTATAAAAAATTATAAAAAAATAATGTTTAAGCTCCATCTAGACCTACTTAATCACAAATTCAAGGAATGGGGCAGAAATCTGTTTTAACAATCTCCTCAAGTCATTCTAATATATGCTAATGAACTATTCATTTAGTTTTAGATTTTCCTATGAAACGTGAGACACTTAGCCATATAGAATATATTTGAGGAGGCTACTTAACTTAAAATAACTTAAAATATATCATGACATTTAGACTGAAGATTGATAATGTCTATCTTTTATTGAATACTGTCTTCATATGCCAAGCATTTTATCTGTTTAATTAACAAAAGCAATCTTGTGAGTGGTATTCTACTAAAGAATAAACAGATGCTTGTATAGGTTAAAATCATATAGCTAGAAAAAGGTAGACCAAAAATTTAATGCCACATACTGTAATTCCAGACAACACTTAATCATCACCCTGTGGTGGTTTAATAAGAGTAGGCCAGGTAAAAATGAAAGACACAGATGAAGCCAAGATTTTCTTCATTTTCTCTGAACATATTTTCCTTTCTCACTTGGGAATAATGCTTGCCCCAGAGAATGATAATTCCTTCTATATTTTCAAAATTAATGCCTCCTAATGGATGATTACATAGTTATTTCAGAATAGACCATTGTATTAAACGAACTTATAATTAACAAATACATAATGAGTAATTATTATTGCAGCTATTGATATAGACTTGACTAAGATAAAGTATATTCCAAGGAGCAGTCTTGATGAGATAAACATGAAAATAATTTTTAAACCACTTCGTTGCCATGAACACATTCATTACTTCTAAAGTTTCTTCCTGTTCTCTTTAAAAAATAAAAGTAATTCTTTAAATGGATGATATTCAAAGGCAAAACAATGAGGTGTATGTTTCTGTTGTTGACTCTGCATGGTTTATGGTATCCTTTGTGTATTCAATTTGACTTTAAATTGTACCCATAGGATCTCTACTGGTTAGTTTGTGATCATTTTGAGTTATTTTTACAATTGGCATTACTCTTTATTTAAAAAAACTATAATTACGTCTAGAGAAACAATGAAATCAGAAAGCAAAGGGTAACTACTGTCATGACCTTGCTATATTTCCTGTCTTGTTCATCTTATTGCCATGCCTTTTCTCATTCTTTACTCTCCATTTCATTTCACACATTTATACTGTGGTTTATATTCATAAACTTTTTCAACCTCTATTTTATTATTTTCAAATTGATTTGTGATATAGCTTTTAATAATGAATTAGTTAAATTATTTTCAATAAGTAATCCTAGGAGAGAGCGATATCAAATCTTTTCAAATTAAAAAATTACTATTATATAAATGTAAAATTCTATTAATATCAAATGAACATTTACACAATAGTTTTCCCTTTGGACATATAAGTCAGTAGTCATTTATTAGTGGGAAGATTTTACATGGCTTTAATTTTTAAATATCATATTTAAACACAGTTGTTTAAAACACAGTGGTGAAGATCTACTCCTGGAATGAGGGCATGAAGATCTCCATATACTTGTTCTCCACAAAACACTCATAACTAGTAAAAGTATTTTTAAAAAACTAAACACACACACACACACACACACAATTAAAGTGTCTGGATTTAGTCCAAATGGCATGCAACAACAATAGCATCAGCATCAACAAAACCTCCCCACTTATTTGAGAAAACTTATTATAATTACATAAACCAGCAAATCTGTGGAACTCGACCAACAACATGCTGCTTCCCTCATCCCTCTCTTCCCCCAACACAGAATGACAGATGATCCATGCCAGCTTCTACCAGAAGTTGGGATTTTTCCTCTCCCAACTTCGGGTCCCCCAGCTCTGTATTACAGAGACTGTATTCCAGTTGAGAAGTTGGGGTCTATATTCTTTCACCAACCTTCTTTCCTCCACCCAACCCCACTCTTAAGATAAAGGGTCTACCCCAGGCATAGCCAAAAATACCATCACAATTCCATCTGTCTTCTTTGCAGAAATTTATAAGCTGATTCAAATTTATATGAAAATCTCAGGGACCCAGAATAAAAACAGTCTTGAAAAATAGTAACAGAGTTGGAAGACTCACACTTCCTGATGTCAAAATTTACTACAAAGCTATAGTAATCAAAAAGCATGATACTGGCATAGGACTAGAGTATAGTAGAATTGAGAGTCTAGAAATAAGCAGTCATTAATTTACTATTTATGATAAATTACATTTTAACAAGGTTGCTAAGACAATTCTATAAAGGGAAGAATAGTTTTTATGAAAAAATAGTGTTGGGACAGTTATATATCTACATACAAAAGAATAAAGCTGGACCCCTTTCTCATACAATATACAAAATTAACTCAAAATAAATCAAAGACCTAAATATAAAAGTTTAAAATATAAACAAACAAACAAGCATATCAAATCATGCTCCATATTATTAGCCATGAATGAAGTGTCAAGCAAATCCACAGTGAGATACTACTTGGCAACCTAGAATTATTTTAATTTAAAAAATAAATAAGAAAATGTTTGAATAGATATATATAAGTTTGAATCCTCATATACCACTATGAGTAATTAAATTGTGAATTACTTTTAAAAAGAGTCTGGCATTTTCTCAAAATGTTAAACATTGAGCTACAATATAATTCAACAATTTTACTTATTGGTGTGTACCCAAGAGAAAACGTGCATCCACATGAAAGCTTGGACATGCATATTCACAACAGCATTATTCGTTATAGGGAAAAAGTGATTTTAACTCAAATGTCCATCAATTGATGAATATATAAATGTTGTATATTTATATAATGCAACGTAATTCAAAATTTAAAGGAATGATGTGCTGATACATTTTGCTACCTGGATACACCTAGAAACATTAAGCTAAGTGAAAGAAACTAGTCACAAAAGAACACATATTGTTTGATTACATTTATATGAAATGTCCCAACTAGACAAATTTATAGAGACAGAAAATAGACTGGTGGTTGCCTGGGGCCCTAGAGGTTGGGGGGAAGTAAGACATTCTTGCTAATGTGTGTGGAGTCTCTTTATGGAATAATTAAATAGTTCTAAAATTGGTTGTGGTGGATGCATAGATATGTGAATACGTTAAAAAACCATTGAGTTATACATTTTGAATGGGAAAATATATTTGAATTATATCTCAGTAAGCTGTTCTATTAAAAACTACAACTTTTTTATTTGCAGCACATAGGCTTTACTAATATTAAATGTTGGAGGATATTTGTATGTGTAAGGTCAAGAAAACATACTTCATTTAAAAAGCACTATACTCTAGATAAAAGAAAAATTAATACTGAAAATAAACCACATATAATGCCATTGGGGGGAGTAATATTACACTGGATTAGTCATTTTTCACCTAATACAGTAGAGGGTGAATAATTTGTTTAGTATAAATTAATTGGTCAATATAAAGAGACACACTGTATATTTAAGGTAAAAAAAAACATGTTTAAAAGCATGAATGGTACAAACAGTGGGTTGAGATTCTTGACTGACATATCTGTAAACTTTGATAAAGTTACTTAAACTTTCTGTCTTTGTTTTTTCATCTGTTAAATGGCAATACTACTAGTGCTAATGAAGATTAAATGCATTTGTCACATAACATTTAATTTTTTTTTGTTTTACTGTTTTCTAAAATGAATATTACTGGTTCTTTTACTACTCCTATCATTGTGAGATGGAGACAAAATATAGATGCACATATACAATCTGAATTATTAAAATACAAAAGTTTTATTTAATAGATGCATAAGACAGTTTAACAATGTTGAGGGGAGTATGCATATTTAAAAACATCAAATTATATACTTAAATATGTCAACTGTATCTGATGTCAATTACACATTAATCGATAAACTGTTAACAAAATAATGTGCATGTATCACCTAAAGGATATTTTCCAAACTTGATCCTATATGAGGCAAAAAGAATATCTCAAGGAATATGACCTAATTTTAAAAAAAATGGGTAATAACATCAATACATAATTATACCTTAATTATATAAATTTAGAATGCTAATTGTTACAACAACGAAAAAGCAGGAATAGCTGTTTCTAAAGTAAATATTAGATTGAACATGATTAGTACTGGGAAGAGCAAATGAGACTAAATTGTGCTCATCTAGGCTAACATTTGTTTAACTGTGTAGTTTCCCTGTAGGTCACCGGTCCCAGCCTATTTGACACCATGGACCGGTTTTGTGGAAGACAATTTTGGAATGATTCAAGCACATTACATTTATTGTGCACCTTATTTCTATTATTATTACATTGTAAGATGTAATTAAATAATTATACAACTCATTATAATGTAGAATCAGTGAGAACCCTGAGATTATTTTCCTGCAACTAGAGGATCCCATCTGGGGGTGATGAGAGACAGTGACACCCAAATGTATTGCTTATGTCCAGTCTACTCTATAATCTCGTTTTGGTCGCTTCCACTGCAAAAGACCCTGCTTCACAAAGATACGATATTGGAAATGGAAGCAGGCTTTTCAGTGCTTTTGTAGCATTCTCAGGATATTCCACCTTGACTTTAATTCAGAATGTATGAAGATTTGATGTCCTCTCAAACATATGTTTAAGGCCACCATCATTTGCGATTTTAAGCAATTGATCTTCTCCTACTATGGACAGAGTTAGTTCACCTAGCTTATTCACAACTGGGTTGTGAATAGATTTCTTCCCAGTTCGGGGGTCTTTTGTGGTTGTGAAGTAATTCTCAAACTTTTTGGAAAGCTGAGATAGGTGATCATACACCAGCTGGGAGAAAGAAGTCCCTGGCTCAGTCTCTTTCAGAATCTCTGCTGTTTGAAATATGCCAAAAATCTCAATGTTCACTCACCACCCCCATAATTCCAGTTTGGCTTTGAATGCAGCCACTTTATCTGTCAACTTGAACACAATTGTCTTTCTCCCATGAAGTGACAGATTAAATTGATTAAGCAGGTTAAATATGTTACAAAAAATAAGCAAGTTTTGCAACCCATTCTGTGTCACTGAAATGAGCTGCCAGTGATGACTGTTTTTCTAAAAGAAATCTCTGGAGCAGTTCTCAAAACTCAGAAACTCTGGCTAGTGATCTAACTTTAGAAAGCTATCTCACTTCTGTGTGTAAAAGAGGACATGTGTGCTCTGTGTCCATCTCCTCACAGAGATGTGTGAACGGACATGAATTAAGGACATATACTTTAATGTGGTTGATCATTTTAACACATCCGGCAAAATGTCAGGCTCAGGTGAATTTTAGCTAGCCAGCATTTCTCTATGGATGACGTAGTATGTAGACTCACATTTCAGAAGTGACCTGACTTTCACTACTTTGACTCAAGAAGTGAAACCAGAAAGCTGTCTGATTGTGGCAGCCACTCCGTCCATGCATATACTGACACAAATGCCCACTGCAGTTTTCCTGATATGTAATCATTCAGAGACTTGAATAGTTCTACAGCTGTGGTATTAGTTGGCAACAAAAGTGCACATAACATATTCTTATGCATGTCTTCCTGAAAAATATATTTCAAAAGAACAAGCATTTTTGCCTTGTCAGCATCAGTAGATTCATCATCCTGGATTACATACTATGGTGACTCATTAATCCCCTCTAACAATTGTGCCTCAATATCCCCTGCTGTTTTTCAATTCGTCTAGTTATGGTGCTAGCCAAAAGAGGAACACGTGCCACCTTTTGGACTATAGCCTCTCCTAAAAGTTCACGACAAATGTCCTTAGCAGCAGGCAAGATGAATTCTTCACCAGTAGTAAACGTCTTAGCTTTAGCAATGCAGTTAGCTGCTAAGAATGATGCTCTCAGTGCAGAAACATTTGATGAAGTGGTGGCCTTCAATAATTACTTCTGTTCTTCATATTCATGTTTTTTTTTTTCCTTTGAAAAACTCCAGAGTCTTGTCTTTTAATGCAGGGTTCTTGATCTCCAAGTGGTGAAGCAGTTTTGAATGTTTCATGACTTTGTTGAATAGTCAGTTGCCACATATTATACAAAGCAGGCTTGGAGAATGTTGCAATGAACCCATAATTTAAATAAGAATCGGTATTTTCTTTTAAATGCAGCTTTCTTTTTTTGGCAGTCTTAGAGTTTTTTGCTGTTTCATCATTGGGTCTTTCCCCCTCTTCAAAGAAGCTCTCCAGTGACATTTGTTTTTTATTCATTTTGGCTAGGGTTAGCTTGTGGGCTTACAGAAACTAAAACAAGTGTGCAATGAGAGAAAGAGGTATAGTTGGAAGTAGTAAATAAAATAATGGGTGTGCCAGTGAAGAGTAAAATAAGTATCAGATTCTGTCTTAAAGCCTACCACCAGATGCAGCTGTACAACTAAAGTACATCGACTCACTTGCTGCTATAAAGCTTACCACCAGGTGCAGCCCACCAGGTGCAGCTTGTCACTTGCCACTCACACATAGGGTTTTGATATGAGTTTGCAAGCAATTAATTTTTTATGGTATCTGTGCAGTTAAACCTCTCTGCAAATACAGATGAAGCTTCCCTTGCCAGCTCACCACTCACCTCCTGCTTTGCAGCCTGGTTTTTAACAGGCTGTAGGTATTAACTGCTGTATTCCTTAAGTTTGCTTTTATATATACCTTTCACTGACTCTTCTCAATCACCTAGTACAGGTAGGAAACTTCATTCAGTATGGATCGAACACACCACATCATCATCATCTATCAGCCCTCCCCTCTCTTATCTCTTTCATCTGCTATGGAGTCTTTGGTCCTTCTCAGTTTGAAATATTTGCTCATTGTGTCTTCTGTACATCAGACATCATGGCACATTCTTTAGTCCTCATCCATGGAATTCTCTAAACTCCCTCCTTGAAAAGTATTTCCTGGTGTTGACATATTTCCATTATTTCTTGAGATTTATGTCTTCTTTTTTCTTGTTTACTACAGCACATATAGTATGTAACATTTCCCAGTGGCTTTCTGGTATAAGTGGATAGGAGATCGATTTATTAAAATGTTGCATATCTGAATATCTTTACCTTCATTTTAGATTTAGAGTTTGACTGGAGGTAGAATTCTAGCTGGAAATAGTTCTCTTTCATACTTTTGAAAACTTTGTTCACATTGCTTCTGTTTTCTAACATTACTATCAAGATGCATAATGCCATTTTTATTTGCTATCCTTTATAGGTGATGCTATTTTTGCTTGTTGAGTTTTAGTTTGTTTCTCCTTAGACTCTTTATATACTGTTTATCTTTGGTGCTTTAATAATTTATTATGTACATTGTTCACAAATCATTATTCATCTTTCTGGGTGGACCCTTTCACTATGAAAACTATATATTTTTTAATCTGGGGCATTTATTTAACTGTTCCTTTGATAATTCTTATTTCTTCTCCTGTTCTATTTTTCTAGTCTTTAATGAGCAGACATTGCTCCTATGGATTCTTTATCTTTTTTTTCTCCCATGTTGTATTTTTTTTTAGTACTTCTTTCTTAGATATTGCATCAACTTTATCTTTCACTCTTCCTAATCACTTTCTATTTCTATTGTATGTATTAGACATAATATATAACAATATTGTATTAATATAAATATATATTTATCTTTATAGGTATGATCTTATTCCAGTATTGACATTTTTATAGATGTCAATTATAGTTTTTTTTGTATAATTTTTTTCTCATTGTAATGTTTCTCTTTTTTCTTTTAATGATTTTCTCTTTTATTTAGAGGCTTTGTTTCTACTAATTCCATTTTACCATGTAATTTTAAACAATATTAAAATGTGTGCTGATTTGTGATCTTTATAATTTTAATGATAAAACATCAAGGCACATTTTGTTGTGGGTTCCTCAAATTGTATTATATATATTAGAGTTTTGGTTCATATAAGTATAATATATAGATATATAGATACAGATATGTAGATATAAATATAGATATATAGATATAGATATAGATTAGATATAGATATAGATTAGATATAGATAGATATATAGATGATACAGATATAGATATAGGTATAGATATAGATATAGTAGATGATATATTCCACTTATATGAACCAGAACTCTAATCTTCAATCAGCTACTGATGCAGCAGCTTACACACATCAGATGGGGATGTCTGTGGATATGTCCTCTTACCAGAAACTACTTCCAATTTGCCACAACTGGTAGACTTTCCAGTGGCAGTTCCAGCTCATTCAGCTGCAAATATTTTTTTTTAATTAAAAAATATTTTTATTTGGGTTATTTCCCTAAGAGATATGTGCCAGAGTGCTACTTAGCAACTATGATCCTGGTTGTCAGAATTCTGAGACCCCATAAAGAAAAATTAGATTGGAGTTACCAGAATGCATAATTTCTTCTAATTCTTTAATTTTTTATATAATAGTTTCTCCTTTCCTTGGAGAACAAACATCTTGAACAAACATCTCCAGAGAACAAAAAGCGTTACTTCCCTATCCTATTCCCCATCTTCTTTCATAGTATAGGTGGACCAGTCACATGCTATATGATGCACAGAAGGGAACCAAGATATTTAATAGCTCCTCAAAAAACTTTCAACAAACCCCTGTTTTGAACCTTACTCTGCATCCCTGACTTCTGAGGTTTATGGTGCTTCCATGTCCAAGAACTTTTTGAATACTTGACAAGCAAATCATTTTGCTTGTTGACTTTTACTTTCTCTTCACCAATTCTTTGAGGTATTAGGTTTCAGATTTTTCTAATCTCTCAATCAGTTTTTAATAATCCATTACCTTGTGGTTCCCAAGATATACGTTCACCATTTTTATTAATTTAATAATATTTTTATATATTGTTTAATGTGTTAGTTACTATTTTAAAAAGATAAAGATTGAAATAGATTGACAGAAAGATAGATGATAAGGAAGATATAGAAACAGAGAGAGAGACCCTTGAAACCTCTGCTGTCATGGAGCTTATATTAAAAATAATCAATTAACCAATAAAGCATTTTTGTGGTGATAAGTGATACTGATTTCTTTTTTTTAATAAAAGGAGTGAAAAGGTAGGATTGCTTGGGACTGGGAGACAATGAAGTCAAATGTATTTTCTTATGTCTTATGTTTATTTATACTTTATAATTTAACAATGCATAAGACCTGAATAAATTTTCTTTATTGAGCTTGGTTAGATCTATTACTTCTTTCATATCAGTAGGCAATTTTTCTAAGTATCTCTATTTGATCCATGTACTTTGATACCCTGCAGGTATTATTCAGAACAATCTACCTGTTACATGTGTTATTAAAGTATATACTTACTATTTTTTTGTTTTTGCTTACTATTTTTAACTTCTTTACTAAAGACTGGATTCCCCAATAAACAGCTTCTTTTTAAAAAATATAACCATGTCATTTACTGCTTAAAATAAATTCATTTTCTAACTCCTAAAAATGAACATAATGCAATCCATTTTTTTCAGTGAATATTAGTTTTGTGTTTGATTGTCAAAAGTATTAATCACAATATAACTTCTGATTCATTTCTTACTACTTTGACTAGTACTATGCACAGTGGTTAAAGAAATAGTCTTGTTCTCAAAATATTCAAGACCATTTTTTAAACCGTACTTTGGTTTATAATGTTGTTCTTATCCTCTGGAAATGTCTTATATTCCATTCCCAAATGGTAAAATTCTAATTATAAAAAGAACAACAACAATAATGAGTTCCTCTACTATTTCTTGCTTGGTAAAAGCTTTACCTTCTCCACAGAAAGTTAGTCACTATCCTTTGCTACCATATAATTATATTAATTTATCTATCACATCATTTATGGCAATATTTTTATAATTATTTGTATAGACATTTGCTCATTTAATAGTTAACTGTTGAATACATAACACTAGCAGAAATTATGTTTTTTTTTTACCTCTAGCACTTAGCTGTTTCTCATACATCTAAATCTTTAATACATGAGTTTTGAATATGTGTTGCAATTTTAAATTTAAAATACTGATAGCGTATTTTTTTTATTTTGTTAGTGAAAAAAATTGGGGTAATTGGTGCAATCTATTTAGTTTTTCTCAAACATATGTTTGATGGATATGGATTAGAAAGCCTTAAATGTATACCTTTCATTTCAAAATTACTTTAAAAACATTTCTATTTTCTTATTGTGTAATTACATTTAAAGTGATATAATATACAAATGAGGCAATAAATATGAAGGAAAATATAAATGCACACAAAAATCATATGTGGAGTTAATTCTGAAAGTAGTACTTGTGTATATTATATCATGCAATTCAGTTAGTTTTCTACACACATGCACACACATACACACACGAGTGAATCAGTCTCAGTTTTAAGATGGTAAATAAAATATCTTCTAATTAATCAGTGACTATAAAATCAAAATGTACATTTGGTAAAACATTGGCAGGAGTAATGATCAAGTTTCCATAAGCTGGAGCAAATTATTTAATATGTGTTTGCTTATTTTTGAACATATTGACCATAACTAAGCACGCTATGCCTTCTAAGATATATACTTTACATTATTTCTTATTAGGCAAGATATATATATATAATTTCCATTTTTTCTTTCATGCTTTCATCAAAATAAGCTGCCTTTAGCTTCAAACTTTAAGAGGTTTGGATTTACAGAATTAAGGGGAATATAAAGGAGTCTTCTTATACTAAAAAAGCAAATACCTTGCCTTTTAAGCATTTGCTTTTAAAATCAGAGGTAATATGTTTAGAGTATCTGTTGAGACTGTCAAATTTGAGTTTCTTTTAAAATTCATGCACAGAATAGAGTAGTAAACTGTGAATGCAGTGCCTTTTTATTAGTAGTAAAATACATTTACTCTTTTTTATTGTTGTTTTTGAAATAGCATATTGCAATAATTATCAAACAATAATTAGGTCTCTGTGTCTTCTTTCAAGCTCCTTCTTCACTGCAAATCCAGAGTAAAAATACCTTGGTTGTTATGGAATGTTCTGACTAATGAAAAGCTATTTTTGCAACCAAACTGTTTATTGCAGTGATCCTAAAAAAGATGTCACCAGAATATAACGGTCAATACCATAGTCATTTCTGAATATTTGATGGCAAATTGAACAACACAAACTTTCTTAAAATGCCAATTCTGTTCAATTATACCTGACTCACAAAGGCTACACAGGGTCAATTACTTTTGCTTTGCCTTATTTCTAACAGAATATGCTTGAGCACGCATTTCTCTTGTCCATATGATTTTCTTTTACTTTTTTTTTTTTTGATTTTGAGTCAAATGTGTCATGGAATTATACCAAAGTCAGAAAACAAGAAAGTGCAATTAAATACACAAACTAAATTACCTGGGTTTTTAATTTGAATTATTTTAAAAATGTTATTTTCTCCTTCACTAAGGAGAGTTGATAGTATGGTTCTTATTTTTCCTCTCAAGTATAACATGGCAATGTGTAAAATAAAACACATTTTGGTTGGGCTTTTGTTAATGATTTTGACCTTTATAGGTAAATATAATGATAGTAAGATTTGTTAATATTTTTATTTTTGTAATATTTTTATTGATTACCATGAGAAGGATTTCTTGATACATACTGCTAACTGCTGCCCTATATACTTTTGTAGCAAATTCCTAAGAGTAATACTAGAAATCATTTAACCCTATTTAAAGGGATTTTACATCTGATGGTCCACAGTGCATTTAACATATCAAAGACACTAAAATCCTTGCCAGAATATTTTCAAACTAAATAAAACTGACAAAATAGTTGAGAAAAATTGTATAGGATAGGATAAACTCTCTCAAGTAAATGGCTATTGATATTTTAACCAATGTTAATTTCTTTATATTTCCTTCCTTCTTTAAAAATGTTATTTATTTAATTAGTTTCAGGTATACAGTATATTGCTTAGACATCTATATAGTTCATAAAACAATCCCTTTAATTGCTCCCTCCCTCCCTGGCCCTCTACCTAGCCAGCATATTAATGCTAACTGCATTCCCTATGCCATGCTCCCCGTCTCTGTGACCATCTATCAACTACTTATTTGTACTTCTTTAACCTTTCACCTTATTCTCCCAGCCCCCAATTCCCTGCCCTCTGTCCGTCACCAAATTATTCACTATATTTGTGTTTGTTTTTGATTAATTTGTTCTTTTTGTTTCTTAGATTATGCATATAAGTAAAATCATGTGGTATTTATCTTTCTCTGTCTGACTTATTTCACTCAGCATAATTACCTCTAGGTCCATCCGTGTTGTAGCAAATGGTAGAATTTCATTTTTTTTAATGCCTGAGTAATATTCCATGGTATATATGAACCATAATTTCTTTATCCAATCATCTGTTGATGGACATTTAGGTTGCTTCCATATCTTGGCTATTGTAAATTGTACTGCCATAAATATTGGGGTGCATAGATCTTTATGAATTATTGTTTCGGTTTTCTTTGGATATATACCTGGAAATGCAATTGCTAGGTCAAAAGGTATATCCATTTTTAATTTTTTGCAAAACCTCCATACTGTTTTCTATAGCAGCTATAGTAACAATTTGCAATCTTACCAACAATGTATAAGAATTCCCTTTTCTCTGCATCATCACCAACACTTGTTTTTTGATTTATTGATGATAGCCATTCTGATAAGTGTGAGGTGATATCTCATTGTGGTTTTATTTTGCATTTCTCTGGTGATTAGCGACCTTGAACATCTTCTCATATGTCTATTAGCCATCTGTATTTCTTCTTTGGAGAAGTATCTGTTCAGGTCTGCTTTCCATTTTTTAATTGGATTGTTTGCTTTTTTGTTGTTGTTGAGTTGTATGAGTTCTTTATATATTTTGCATATTAACCCCTTATCAGATGTATCATTAGTGAATATCTACTCCCAATCACTTGGTTGTCTTTTTGTTTTGTTGATGGTTTCCTTTGCCATATAAAAACTTTTTAGTTTGATATAGTCCCATTTGTTTATTTATTTATCTATCTATCTATCTATCTATCTATCTATCTATCTATCTATCTATTTATTTATTTATTTATTTATTTATTTATTTATTTATTTAGTTTCCCTTGCTCGGAGAGATATATCCAAGAAATTCCTGTTAGTAATGTCAGAGAATTTACTGCCTGTGTTTTCTTTTAGAAGTTTTATGGTTTTTGGTCTTACATTTCAGTCTTTAATTTATTTTGAGTCTGTTTTTGTATACAGTGTAAGAAGGTGGTCCAGCTTCTTTTTTTGCATGTTATCTGCCCAATTTTCCCAACACCATTTATTGAAGAGACTGTCTTTACCCCATTGTATATATTCTTGCCTCTTTTGTCATATATTAAATGAGAGTATAGGCGTGGCTTTATTTCTGGGCTCTCTATTCTGTTTCATTGATCAGTGTATCAGTTTTTATGCCAGTACCATGCTCTTTTGATTACTGTAGACTTATAGTATAGTTTGATATCAGGTAGTGTGATACCTCCAACTTTGTTCTTCTTTCTCAAGATTACCATGGCTATTCAGGGTCTTTTATGGTTCTATATAAATTTTAGGATTATTTGTTCTGTCTCTCTGAAAAATGCCATTGGTATTTTGATAGGGATTGCATTGAATCTATAGATTGTTTTGGGTAGAATGGCCTCTTCCTTTTTAAAAAAATATTTATTTTCTTTGGTTTAGAGAGAGGGATTTTTGGATACTGTTCTCTTTAAATATTTTTATACTAATCCTTTTGTAGTCTGGTATTTTAAAAGAATGTGTAGACCTCAACCACCAAACTTGGCCCTTAGAAACGATGCAGACTCAGAATGCATGGACTTGTACCATACCAGTATTCTTGCCCTGTTCTTCAGTGTCAGTACTACCAATGACCAGATGTAGTTAAAACATGCATGTTTAAATTTATTTGAGATGTTAAAATAGTAACCTTTTAATAATTCTTTTTGGAGAGTGTGACCTTACACCTACTGCCACCAAACAACTATGAACATCTAAACAGACAAACAAATGCTTCTTGGAGTATTACACTAAGAATATTACTCCTACTCCATCCATCTTTCATTACTATGAAATCAACTCCTAGACTAATTGTAGCTACCAGAGGGGCTGGGAAGTAGGACAGAATCTTAATGACACTTTCTCTATTATTGCTTTAACTTGCTTATGTTTTGTGAAGACAATATAAGAAAATGCCCAATGAAAACATTTTTGTATTATAAAGATTTTGTTAAAAGAGCTGATGATTTCAAAGGTAATTAGGTAAAATAAATAAACTTAGATGTTCAATCAGTTAAAAATTATTATAAGAAAGCAATAATTTCCTAACTTTCCAGCTAATAATTGTTTGTTCTTAAAAGAAATTGTTTGTAAGTAATGATTATAACAAACATGTTATCATTTTATTTAACTTTATTATTAAAATGTACCATAGAAAATGTGTTTATTGAAATAAGAAATTAACATATAATTATCTAGTACGATGCTAACCAGACTTTGCTCTCCTTAAACCCTACCATTCACTAATTGTTTGTTGGAAAAAAAAAAATCCTATAGTTAAAAGAAAGCTTATTAAAGCTATACCTTATAATCTCTCCTTTAAAATTCACAAAAAGATGTTAAATAAAAAAAATAAAGAAAAAACTGTTTAGTTTGGTTAAGTCATCATTTCCAGAGATATTAGATAATGAAAAACTTTTTTAAAGGCACACTGATTATAATTTTAATATCCCAAACTCAACATTTAAGTAAACATTGTTCTATGTTATGGTTTGGCAAACTTTTCCAGTAATGGGCCATTTAGTACATGTTTTTGTCTTTACAAGGCAGGAAGTCTCTATTATTTCTTTCACCATTACTCAACTCTGTAGTTGTAGTGTGAAAGCAGCCATAGACAATCAGAAGCAAATGGGTATGACTGTGTTTTAATAAAGCTTTACAAAAACCTGAAGGAGACTGCATTTGCCCATATTTTGGCTGATTCCTGATATATATCACCTTTTCTCAACCTGTGGTTTACAAGATCTACAATAGAGAAGTGCTTTTTTGGTGAAAATAAGGAAGAATAAGTCAAGATTATCTTAAAAATCTTAAAAAACTTTTTTTTTAAAAAAACACAATAGTTATTTTGTTTGTTTGTTTGTTGAGAGATTATTTTCTTTTTTATTTATGAAGGTTTTTCAAAAATAATCCTCCAGGGCTTAATATAATTGCTTCTTTTTTTAATATTTCTGTATAACCATTTTACTTTGGTCTAATGAAAAGTGTAACTGCTAAAATGCTCAAATTCACATTTTCATATTTGTTGCCAGAATGTAGCAATGAGCATGTGCCCTATATTAGCAATTAATATGACTTTCAAGAAGTCATTTAAACTCAAGATATACATTTGTTCTTAACCAAACTTTTCTTTATTCTTTTAATGTGGCATCCAATTTGGGAGTTTTAACTTTACTAATTTAAATATACCCATCATTTTAAATGTTTATTTTTATGTAGAAAACCATTAAAAGTGGGAGAATGAATAAAATTACATTTTTACTTACAGATGGAAAGAACATAAAATTATGTAAATTCTGACTCATATTTGAACTTTTAAAATTAAGAATAGCCTCATAATTTACATGCTAGACTATCAAAACAGTAATTCTAAACTACACACACACAGACACACACAGACCCCATAATATGCTTAAAAACAGAATTATATTAGCATAAATATTAAAATTTTTTCAAATAGTTGCTTCTGAAGAATTGTAGCCATTACATTTTAGAACCCTTTGTCTTCTTTTCAAATAAGCTAGTGATATAATTTTCTGTTTTTACCTAAGGAGTTTCTTAAAATTGTTATTGGGCGTCAGAGAGATTACCTCAAACTTTACTTATATTTTATTTTGTATATTATTACTCTTTCAGAAGAATGTTTTCTAATGATTGAAAATTTCTTATGGAGACTAAGTAAGGAAAAATAAATAAAATTGATTTCTTAAAGAAAAATAGCAGATATTTTTAACTTTTTCTTTTTTAATGTATTTTAATATAATTACTTAAAAAGATAATATTTGTTAACTACTCATTTGTTTAATCATGATTTATTTCAGAGGGACAAGGGCACATTGTATAATTATAAAATGTACTTTATTTTAAGAGCAATGTACGTAAAAGCTTATAATCACAGAGGGAGCAGATCACACACAATCCCCAGGCCCCTGTGGTCTCATAGAAAGCTATGCCCAGTGGGCAGTACTGGACTCCATTGATAATCACTGCTCCTTCAGTAAAGGGTGTCCCACATCCTGAGTGATTTATGCATTGTAGGGACAGTGAGTCGGAGAACTTCTAAGTGAAGTTTTAAGAATAAAATTTGCTCCCGAGTGAGGAAAAGGCCCATATACAAAGTAGAAACTTCTCGAGTCCAGCAGCTCTCATGCACCTCTTCTTCCTATTATTTATCACATTATATGTTTTCACATTCATTTTGGGACATTTGTTATTACTGACAAATAACACAAAAGACAGGAAAGAATGCGAAAATCCAGTTGATGATTTTCAGGCATGATTCAGGCATAATTTCCTAAAAATTGGTATTTGACATGATCCATTAATGAAGAATAGATAATTTATAGGTAGTGGTTGTGATAAAAAGACTGTTTTTGTAAGGCTTTACTATGCATATATTATATTACTCTGTGAGATTCCCTGTGTATAGGTTAAGGTTTCTTCCATAAAAAACAATAACTAACAAAGACTACTGCCTTAACTGTTTTTTTCATCTGTTTATTTTCTATGAAATATTAAAGTATTTTTATATCTAGTACTGATTTTGCATTTATACAATTCTCCCATTTTTGTGGTTCTGATAATAACAATATTTGAAGAATTTATTTCCTGTGATATGCTGTTTTTTCTTGTTGTTTATATCTTAAAATTAGAAATGTTTTAAAAGTAGATTACTTATATGAATATGTTGATTCTATATGCTCATTTTTTTAAAAAAAAATACAAATTCAGGATGAATAGAATGACATATTAACAATGTAAATATTCAGATAAAATATGGTAGAATAAATGATACCTTCTCTACCATCACATAGTATATCTTAGAACAAGGTGAGTAGTATTGTATTTGTAAGTGTTGGAAGACATCTTAATCAAATTAAGAGATATATAAAACATGTATCTAATTACAGTTCAGGGCAATAACAGTATTAACTAGCTACTTTTCTAAGATTTACAGAGTGTTATGCCTAATTGATTTTACATTAGCAATGGCCTGAATCACTTTTTAAAATCAAGTTATTTCTAATTATTGAAACTGTGACTTGATTTTGAATTAAAACTTAAAAAACCAAATCAAAATACTTAAAAACAACATGCATTCTTTTAAATATCTAAAAGAATAGCTATAATAATGCCCATAATTCTTTTTAGTACATTAGTATGCCTTATGAGGTCCATATTGTTGTTGAAGGGAAAAAGGCATTTTCCTCTAAATAGCAACAGTATTTTAATTATTTGATTACTCTTCCTAAAACGACCATTACTACATAAGTGAGTTGGACTAGTGTACTATTCCAGGTTGGTATGCATCAGGCATATGCCCTTTCACCACTAAATAACATTCCTCCAGCGCTGGGTGCCTCTGGCAACTCTGTTGCCAACCTCCTTCTAAGAAATTGTCCTGAGATGAAGTATTTTCACACAAGTAATGCCAATGTAGAAATATAAAGGTATGGCCCCTCTGCAATTCTGCAATGCAGCAAAACTATTAAGAACTAATTATTTATATAACAGCTGGACAGTGTCTTGGTAAGAACATGGAACAAAGTAGAACTCTCAAGCTAATGATTAAAGTATAATTGGTGTACTTTGGAGAGTTTAACAAAATTGAATACACACATACAACGTAACTCAGCAATTCTTTTCTTAGGCTATATAGCAAATTGAGATGCCTGTATGCATGCTCCAAAACCCATGTACAAGAATACTCTTAGAGGCAGTATTAAGATACTGAAATGACTCAAATATCTATCAATAAAATATTAACCTGTACAAAATGATACTGTATGAAAAATGAATGAGTTACTGCTACCTAAAAGGATAAAGTTCACAAACAGAATATATATATATATATATATATATATATATATATATATATATATATATATATGAAATACACAGTTCCATAAATATGAAATACATAGTTTGGCAAAATTGATTTATGGTGTTAAAAATTGGGTTCATACTTAACTTTGGGTTAGAGGGAGGAACTATTGATTCAGAGATGGCAGTTTAGGGGCATTTAGAATTCTAGTAATTTTTTAAATTGGTTGGTAATTATAAATTTGTTCATTTTGTGATTATTGAAATAAACATTTATAATTTGGACAATTCATGTGTTAATTTTTTAAAAAGTGACTAAAAAGTTTTTTTTAAAAAAACTTGAAAGGCCACTTTTTTGTATGCTTAGTGTGTAAATTTCATTTTTTTCTTGGTTAGAAACAAATTTGAAGGTGATATATTATGTTCAAATCAATCATGAATTAGTATCCAGATCAAGATTCATATTCTTCTAGTTCAATTAAGTATTGGTATGACTTTGAGAAAGTCATCAGATTTTTGTGGGCTTTCTTCACCCTGTCTACATAATTGAAAATTTGCAGATTTTCATACTTCTGCAACTGTTTGGTTTACAAGAGGACCATTTCATATTTGGGCTCTCTGAAAAAGATTGCAACAACCATGTACCCTTTTTTCTTAAAAATATAAACTGCCTTTAAAAAAATAATCTAGGCACAATATTACCTAGAAGGAATAAAAAGGAATATATATTCAGATTTCATTTGCAACACATTTTTTGCCACACTATTTCATTCTGGTTGTTGAATTATAAGTGCAGGTGTTGAGTGAGCTTGCCAGTGTTACTTCATTGAAGCTAATTCATAAGGGAAGAGCTTGCTCTTCTCTTTCCTTATTATGCTGGCCTACATTGTCATGATTGGAGATCTAGAAATCAAAGGAAAGCATTAGTTGACTTGGAGATAGAAATCACATGTAACGATGATGGAGTTTTATATAGAGAACTCACAGAGATGCCAAACAGAGATGCCAAACCTCCAGACTTCTTTTATATGAGAGAAATAGAAAGTTTTGATTAATTAAGTGCTATTAAGGATTTTCCATAATATACAAATAAACTTAATCTTTATGGGGTTAACATATATAATTCTAATAAGCTATTATTTGATAAAATAAGATTAATTTTAACATTAATTATTGATAATTATAATGGTGAGTGGTAAACATTGAACATAAAACTGCTTAATCACTGCCCTTTCTTTGTAACTTCAAAAACTAATTTCTGTATACCTCTACTCCTAGTCTTGGAATTTATGTGAACTATTGCTGAAATGTGCTCCTCCATTTCTCATCTGTGAATACAAAATTAGTCTAGTCTGCAATGTCTTTTAGTTGTTATAGTACATCACTGGACTTGTAATTCGAAAGAGACATGAAGTATCTATATTCAGGTTTTAGAAATAAGTTGGGTTCAAATATTCACTCGGTCATTTAGTAACTGTGTAGTTATAAACAAATTATTCAAATTTTTAAGTTTGAAGTTCTTATTTATAATATAATATGTGTAAAATAAAGTTTTTATCTTAATATGTTTATGTCTGATATTTAATTTTACCATATAATTAATTGAAGGTCTTTTTCCGATATTGTTTGTTTTATAGAAATGATAGGTTAGCACTACTGCCTTTGGTTTTATGCACACATATTTACACACACAGACATCTTGTTAATGCTATGTGCATGCATTTCAAATATATGGACTACATAACACTACAAAGGAAAGCTGTCTACAAATTATTCTACATAATCTTGTTAGTCTTCCTTCTCACCTAAGAGTTTAGGATTAACAGCGTGAAATGTCAGAAAATTCTAGTAGTGCCAATTATAGTACTCAGAGTCACATTTTCTGCAGCTGGTTGTGATGTTCCTTGTAATTGTCAGTGTGACAAATTCAAAGTAGCAGCTTTACTATTGTCAAGATAGATCCTGTGTTTCTCCCTATATATGTCACTTATAAACTATAATCGTATATAAATAAGTTGGCTCCCTCTTGTTGAACTTTATCATATGTATTCTTACTACTTATTAGACAGTATTAAAATACTTTTTCCAGTGAACTGACAAGGAATTGAGGTAATCAGAGGACCTGTGATGCTTTGATTCCCTTCTTAGTACTGAGTTCAAAGCTGAATTATCTAAGTTCTTTGCAGTTGTCTAAGCCTAAGAATAGGACAGCTGTGTCAGGGCAGACAGATGTGGTTTATATTTGGAAATATAGATAACATAAGCCCTCTGGAATGAATACTCCAACTAGCAAGCAAGAATATGCTGCATAAAACCAGGATAGTGTCTATAAATGTAACTTAACATGGATTCAGTACTATAATCTATGGAATGCAAAGAAAGGTAACAAAGCATAGTGTTTTAGTATCTGAGTTCTTGAATCAAACTACTTTGGATGGACTTTTTTTTCCCACCACTCCATAGCTATATCATTTAATAAGTATATTCAGTACTTCTAGCTTCAGTTTCATCCTTTGTATAATGGAAATAATAATATTTAATTGTGTGAATATCATAGTACTCACCATGTATTCTGTCCACTCCTTTCTCATTTCGCAGTTCCCTGGAAGGAATTTCAAGGCATAGTGACTTATTCTGGCAATTAAAAGTATGACCTTATACATGGGTATGTATTTTTTTTAACTGAAACAGTGCAATGCTTATTTTTGATTCTCTAATCTATCTTTCCTTCATGACAGCCAGCAGTGGACCAAGGAGAAAGCATGCAAACAGCTCCATACCCTTCCATACTGTCCCCAAACAGTATTATCTTTGTGGGTAAGCATTGTTCTTCCTGATAGAGTTGACTCCTCAGTAGCTGTCACCTGCAGTTTAGGCTCCTAATTAAACAGTTTATGGTACCCATCTCCTAAGGCAATTACCCCAGAAGAGAAGCTTACTTTTCACTGTATTATTTACCTGTACAGAATGCTTATTACAAGTAGAAGGCTACATTGGACTCATCAATTCTCTTCCTTACTGAAGCAACAGTTATGGACTCTTGGAACTTAAATATTTATCTGGTTATAATGGTTGAAGTACAATGGTTGAAGTAACATTTTCTTTCCTTGAGAATTTTTAAGCATACTATTTTGATATATTATTCTGGCATAAATTGGTGCTGTCAAAGACTTAAAACACATTTTCCTTACCTGTCACATGCTCTTTTTCTATCTAGATGCCCAAAGACTTTATTCTTTGCCTTAAAGTCTAACAGTTTTATTAGACTGTGTATTGATAATTTGGGGTTATTATATAGTTTTCATTTATTTTAAATCAATAACGTTTTCCCAAATAATAAATTTTAGTGTATGTTTCACTCTCCTGCTTGTTTTCTTTCCCAAGAAGTCCTATTACCTTGGAGTTTCATTGTCTATATTTAATATTCATTACTTTCTCTTGAATAATTTATATTACTTTTTTATGTTTGACTTTTACATTTTCTTTTTATGGTCTATGATTATTAAAATATTATCATTGCTTTAATTTACTCATGTATTCTTATTTGTTTAATCTTAATTTTTAAATGGTATTTTTAAATTTTATTCTAATTCTTTCTTTGGTTCTTCCTCCTCATTTTAGATTACATTTAATTTTCACATGTTTTATTTTCATATCTTGTATAAATATCTTAATATCTTTTAATAATTTGAAAAAGTACATTAAGATTTGATATTTTTAGCAAATTTTTGGTGTGAATATATTGTCTTTAGCAGTGTTTTTAATTCTATTTTGCATGATAATTTTAAGTAGGATTAAACCTTTATAATTTTCTATTGATTATGTGTGTGTATGTGAAATTAGTTTTCTTAATTTTTAGTCAGAGTCTTGGTTTGATAGCTTTGGTAAGTTAACAGCATTAGTTATCCCCCTTTTTTTTAGTTTATAGTAGTTTATTTGAATATATATTTTATTTTTCTATTTTTTTTAATTAAGTTTATTGGGGTATATTGGTTAATATAATCATATAATTTTCAAGTATACATTATAATTTGACATCTGTATATTCTATTGTATGTTTACCACTGAAAGTCCAGTTTCCTTTAGCTACCATATATTTGATCCCCTTTACCACTTCATCCTCCCCTGACCCCAATATATTTGACCCCCTTTACCCTGTCTATCTCCCCACTCCACCCTCACTCCCTACCCTCTGATAACCACTAGTCTATAATCCAAAATGAAATGCCTAGATGTAGTGTTCTTATTGTTGCTTTTGTTATTTTATGCATTTATCCTGCTTGATGTTCTCTGAGCTCCTGGATCTGTGGATTATTGTTTGACATTAATATGGGGAAATTCACTGCTAGAAAAAATGATAATTATGTGACATTCTACAATGGGAATCATATTACAATATAAACCCTTAAACTTATGCAATATTATCAATTATATCTCAATTTTAAAAATGTGGAAAAACTGAAGAAATTGTTGGTCATTATTGTTTCAAATATCTCTGTTCCTTTTGCTCTTTGTACCATCCATTACCCATGTGTTTTACCTTCCATATTCGCCCTACAGTTCTTGGATAGTTTTTTTTTTTCTTTTTCCTCCAGTTTTTGTTCTCTTTCTTTTTCAGTTTTATTTATTCATATATTTTTAAATGCCAGTTTATTTATTTTTCCATATTATATATACACAATTTTTAAAACTTTTTTTAACATTTTATTTATTTTTTTATTTTCCCCCTTCTCCTTCCCCTTTCTCATGAGTCTCTGTTTGTCCTGTTCATTTGTTATTTTTAGGTTTATATCCCACATATGTGATATCATGTGATTTTCAACCTTTTCTGTTTGCTTATTTCTCTTAGTATGATTATTTCAAGGTCCATCCATGTTGATACAAATGGCATTATTTGATCTCTTCTTATGGCTGATTAATATTCCATCATATATATGTACTACAACTTCTTTAGCCAATCATCTATTGTAGATTACTTCGATTGCTTCCATGTCCTGGCCACTATGAATAATGCTGCTATGAACATCGATGTGCAAATATTTTTTGGGATATGTGTTTTCAAGTCTTTGGGGTAAATACCAGGTAGAGGGATTATTGGATCATATGGTAGATCAATTCTTAGTTTTTTGAGGAAACTCCATACGGTTTACTATAGTGCCTGTACCAATTTGCAGTCCCTTTAGCAGTGTGTGAGGGTTCCTTTCTCTCCGCATCCTCTCTAGCATTTGGTTTTACTTGTCCTGTTGATTATAATTATTCTAATAGGTATGGGATGGTATCTCATTGTGGTTTTGATTTCCCTAATAGCTAGCAATGTTGAGCATCTTTTCAAATATTTGTTGGTCATTTATATATCCTCTAGGGAGAAGTGTCTTTTCAGGTTCTCTGCCCATTTTTTGATTGGATCATTTTGTTTTTGTTGTTGTTGAGTCATATAAGTTCTTTGTATATTTTGGATTTAGGCCCTTATTAGAGGCGTTGCTTGTAAATATATTTTCCCGTTCAGATGGTTGTCTCTTTACCTTGTTGACAGTTTCTTTTGCTGAACAGAAGCTTTTTAGTTTGATGTAGTCCCATTTATTTATTTTAACTTTTACTTCCTTTACTGTTGAAGTCAAATTCATAAAATCCTCTTTAAGTTCAAGGTCCTTGAATTTAATTCCTATGTTTTCTTCTATGTAATTTATTGTTTCAGGTCTTATATTCAGGTCCTTAATCCATTTTGAGTTAATTTTTGTGTGTGGTGATATACAATAGTCTAGTTTCATTCTTTTGTAGGTGGCTTTCCAGTTTTCCCAGCACTGTTTATTGAAGAGGCTTTCCTTTCTCCACTGTATGTTATTTGTTTTTTTGTCGAAAATTATTTGCCCATATAAATATGGGTTTACTTCTGGACTCTCGATTCTGTTCCATTGGTTTATGTGTCTGTTTTGCTCCCAATACCATGCTGTTTTGATTACTGTCATTTTGTAGTGTAAATTGAAGTTGGGCAGAGTGATGCCTCCATCCTCATTCTTTTTTCTCAGGATGGCTTTGGCAATTTGAGGTTTCTGTGCTTCCATACAAATCTGATAATTTTTTGTTCAATTTCTTTTAAAAAAAAAGCCAATGGGACATTGATGGGGATTGCATTAAATCTGTATAATGCTTTAGGTAATATAGTCATTTTATCTATGTTAACATTTCCAAACCAAGAACACGGAATATCTTTTTATTTCTTTGTATCTTCTTTGATTTCTTTAACAGGGTCTTGTAGTTTCATTATATAGGTCTTTCACATGTTTTGTTAAATTTATTCCTAGATATTTTATTCTTTTTGTTGTAATTGCAAAAGGAATTATTTTTTCCACTTCTTTTTTCTGACACTTCATTATTATAGTATAGGAAAGCAATGGATTTTGAATGTTGATTTTGTATCCAGAAACTTTACTATATTTGCTTGTTGTTTCTAGTAGTGTTTTTGTGGAGTCTTTAGGGTTTCTATATAGAGAATCATGTCATCTGCAAATAGTGACAGTTTGACTTCTTAGTTCCCTATTTAGAAGCTTTTTATATCTTTCCCTTGCCTGATTGCACTAGTTAGGACCTCCAATGTTATATTGAATAACAGTGACAATAGTGGACAGACTTGCCTTGTTTCTGATCTTAAAGGGAAAGTTTTTAGTTTTCTACCATTAAGTATAATGTTGGCTAAGGGTTTGTCATATATGGCCTTTATTATGTTAAGGTACTTTCTTTCTATATCAATTTTGTTAGATGTATTGATGATAAATGAATGCTATATCTTGTCAAATGTTTTTTTCTGCATCTATTAATATTTTTATCCTTTGTTTATGTGGTGTATCACATTGATTGATTTGTATATGTTGAACCATCCTTGTGCCCCTGGGATGATCCCTACTTGATCGTGATGTGTACTTTTTAAAATATATTGTTGTATTCAATTTGCTAGTATTTTGTTTAGGATTTTTGCATCTTTGTTCATGAGAGATATTGGTATGTAGTTTTCTTTTTCTGTGTTATCCTTACCAGGTTTTGGTGTCAGAGTAATACTGGCATCATAAAATTAGTTGGGAAGTATTGCCTCTTCTTTGATTTTTTGGGAGAGATTGAGGAGAACAGGTATTAAATCTTTGAATGTTTGGTCACTGGTGAAGCCATCTGGTCCTATACTTTTATTTTTGGTAGGTTTTTGATGATTGTTTCAATTTCCATACTGCTGATCGGTCTATTTAGATTTTCCAGAGTTTTTTTTTTTTTTATTATTCAATCTAGGAAGACTGCATTTTTCTAAGTACTGGTCCATTTCTTCTAGGCTATTAATTTTGGTGATGTATACTTTTACATAGTATTCTTTTATGATCCTTTGTATTTCTTTGATGTCAGTTGTAATTTCCCCTCTTTCATCCCTGATTTTGTTTACTTGTGTCCTCTTTTTTCTTTAATGAGTCTAGCCAGGATTTTGTCAATTTTATTAAACTTCTCAAAGAACCAGCTCTTCGTTACATTTATTTTTTCTATAGTTTTTTTTTTGTTTGTTTGTTTGTTTTCAATTTTATTTATTTATGCTCTAATTCTGAGTTTTTCTTTCTGTCTGCTGACTTTAGGCTTCATTTGTTCTTTCTTTTCTAGTTTTTTAAGATGAAGCATTAGGTTGTTTATTTGGGCTCATTTTTGGTTTTGGAGATAGGCCTGCAATGATATAAACTTTCCTCTTATGAACGCTTTTGCTGTATCCCAAAGTTTTTATATGTTGTACTATCATTATCATTTGTTTCTATGTGTCTCTTGATCTCTTTATTTCTTCTCCGACCCAGTTATTATTCAGTAGCATGTTGTTTAATCTCCATGTATTTGTGGTTTTTCCTGCTTTCTTTTTTGCAGTTGATCTCTAGTTTCAAAGCATTATGATCAATGAATATGGTTGGTATGATTTCAACCCTCTTATATTTGTTGAAGCTATCTCTGTGTCCCAGTATGTGGTCGATTCTTGAGAACGTTTCATGTATACTAAAGAAGAGTGTATAAGTAGTTGTTTTGGGATGGAAGGCTCCATAAATGTCAATTATGTCCAGTTGGTCTAATGTGTTATTTGAGGATGTTATTTCCTTATTGATTTTCTGTTTGGATGATCTGTCCCTATCTGATAGTGGGGTATTTAGGTCCCCTACTACGATAGTGTTTTGGTCTGTTTCTCCTTTTAGTTCTGTTAGTAATTGCTTTACATATTTTGGAGTTCCCTGATTGAGAGCATAAATATTAGTAAGTGTTATATCTTCTTGGTGCATGATTCTCTTTATCATTATGAAGTGTCCCTAAGTATCTTTCTTTACCTTTTTTATTTTGAAGTCTATTTAATTTGATATTATTACCACTACTTCCACTTTTCTCTAAATGCCATTTGCTTGAAATATCATCTTCCACCCTTTCACTTTGAGTCTATATTTTTCTTTAGAAATGAGATGTGTCTCCTGCAAGCAGCATATGGTTGGGTTTTGTTTTTTGATCCATTCTGTAACTCTGTGCCTTTTTATTGATGAGTTAAATCCACTTATATTTAGGGTGGTTATTGAAATATGAGGTCTTCTCATTGCCATTTTATCTTTTGCTTTTTGGTAGCTTGGCATTTGCATTGCTTCCTTATCCTTGTGTTTTTGTTTTCTTTATTTTGGTTGGCTTTTGTGGGTTTCCCCTCTCTTTCTTCTTGTTTTATGTTATATACTTCAGTTCTGAATCTTTGGTGTGCGGTTAACATTACAAATATGTAAAAGATAATTTTATATATACAGTCATCCATTTTCTTCTGTGCGTACTTTATCTCCATTCCCCTTTATGAATTCGGATCTTTAAATCCTCCGCTTTCAGTCATTGTTATCTTAATTTGTCCTTATGAATGCTGAATGTTCATTACTATCTTGCTATAGCAGTTCTCTTATTATTTAAACTTATAAATACCCTGTTCTTAGTAAGGGTTGCACTTCTCCACTTCTATTTGCCTGATAATCACTTTGCTTATTATTATTATTATTATTACTATTATTAATTATTATTATCATTTTGTTTTAGGTGAACAGACCCTTTTCAGTATTTTCTACAGTGCAGGTCTTGTAGTGGAGAATTCCCTCAATTTCTGTGTCTGGAAAGGTCTTAATTTCTCTTCATATCTAAAGGAGAGCTTAGCTGAATACATTATTCTAGGCTGGTACTTTTTTCACTTAATAGTTTAAATATTTTATTCCATCTCTTTCTGGCTTGTAAGGTTTGCACTGAGAAGTCTGAGGATAATCTAATGGGTTTACCTTTATAAGTTACTGTTTTCTTTCTCCCTGACTGCCTTGAGAATTCTATCTTTGTTGTTGATTTTTGATAATTTTAATATAATATGTCTTGGTGAAGGCCTTTTTGGGTTGAGGCAATTGGGTGTTCTGTTGACTTCTTGAATTCCAAGTTCCAGCTCATTTCTTAAATTCGGAAAAGTCTCATCAACGATTTGTCTGAAAATGCTTTCTAGTTCCTGCTCCTTTTCCTCACCTTTGATAATGCCCATTATTCTTATGTTTCCTTTCCTGATGGTATCAGCTAGTTCTTGTATTTCTCTTTCATTATTTTGCATTCTTCAGTTTCTCTCTTCCTTCTGATTTATTTATTTAGGTCTTCAATATCACTGATTGTTTCCTCCATTTGGTCGACTCTATTTCCCAAGCTTGCTATTTCATTTTTCAACTCTTGCAGTGTTTTTTATCTCCAGAAGTTCTATTTGGTTCTCTTTGAGGATTTCAGTCTCCTTGCTCTGCTCATCTAGTTGCTTTTTCAGTTCCTGAAACTTTATATGACTCGTTTTGGAACTCACTGAGTTTTTTCAGAAGTACCATCCTGAATTCTCTGTCATTTAAGTTGCATATTTCTATGTCTGTAAGCTTATTTTCTTGAAATTTTTCTTTTTCTTTCTGAGATGCTTTGTCATCTTGGTTGTTCATGATGTTTAATGGACTATTTTTCCTCCTGGGCATTAATGGAAATGTATTCTGCCTTTTTTTTTTTTTTTTCCCCCAGAAAGAAAATTTATTATATAAAGCCTGCTGCAAAGAAGGTGCTTTTCTTTTGGTTTCCAGTATGTGGTGTCTAAGCCTCTTGGATCTCTGCTTTCTATAAAGCCTTAATGCTTCTATATAATGCCTTTATTTTCTTGTAGATATTTAATCACGCTCGTTACCCTCAGTTTCAGTCTCTGTCAGTGTCAGCAACAATTTCAGTAGTGTTTGTTCAGATTCCCCTGGGGCTCCCCAGTGTTCGGTCTTGGAGGATGTGGGGGGAGGGGCCCTTTGGCTTGAGGGCTGCGGCTCAGCTTCAACCAGGGCTAGTAAAATCAACTGTTGTTTCTCTGTTGTCCACTTCTCTGCCTTCTGCCCTGATAACTGGACCCTGCCACTGCTGCGTGGAACTCACAACTCTCCCAGGCAGGCCTGTTTAGGGAAGTCACCAGCTTCTTTGTTTCTTCCGGTCCACCACTGACACCTGGGGTTCTGACCTGTGGGAGCTCTTATGCGCAGATTCCACGCTTAGACATGCTCGTTTACAGTTTGGATGTTTTTTGTTGAGTTTTAGATCACCTTATTGTTATTTCAAGGGGAGAGATCTGGGGATGTCTCTCACTCCACCATCTTTTCTCGATGTCACCAGTGATGAGTCAGAGGATCACACAAGATTCATACTTAGTATTACCTTTTTAATGCTTTTATTTAGTGTTAAAGGTATAATTATTATTCTGCCAATAGCTAAGGTGGAGTAACCTCCTACCTTAATCAATCACAAAACTGGGCACATATATATGGCAACTGTTTTCTGGCATTGGACAATAAATGACAGAGTGAGAGAAATTGGAACCATTATATGAACTCTACATGTACCCCAGATTTCATCCTTTGAACATTTTCGTAATTAAGGAAACAGATCCTGAGCCAAATTGAGATGCAAAAATGGAAGGTCAGATGTTCTCAGGTGACTAGAATTTGTAGGACAGAATACTGGAAAAAATACAGCAATTTAGAGGAAGGACCACAGAAATATCTGAAGGGGTCCTCAAGTCCTGGGTCAAGATCTTGGCTACATTTTCATGAAGGCCTCTGTGAAGCCTAGTGGTTTCTTTATCCAATAGCAAATAGTTGCTGCTGGATAAATATATATGTAATCACAGATTATGCATTTCTGAAAAATGTTGAAGCTACAGCACAATCTATGTGGAGAAGAAACCTTACTGAGCGCTTAGCTGAATCCTACAAAAGTTACCTTGAGAACAAAGACAATTCTCTATTATGATTCATGAACTAGAACTAAAAGCAAAACTAAAATAGACTTATCCTAAAAAAAAAAGCACATCTGCTGACAGGTTCAAGAGTATCCACCAGAATAACAAGACACATATACATGTTTATTTCTTCATAAGTCTACTAATCACATGGTGTTCTGGACCTTTAAATGATACATTCTAAAGTGCTTCAATAATTTTATTTTCTTACAATTTTTTTTGTTGTTGTTGGCAGACAGTTAAATTACAGGTGGATCTTTTTGGATCTGTTAGGCAGATATATATGTAAATTGATCTCTCTCTCTCCGTCTTTCTCTCTACACACACACACACACACACACACACACACACACACACACACACACATATCTATCTTCATATATCTATATGCGGATCTTCATATACATATAAATAGATAGATGTGTAGACATAAAGATATATACCATAAGCTAGGGAATAAATTAGTAAATAAAACAGTCAAATCAGATGTTAAAATTAGTTGACAAAGACTTTAATGCTGCTTTTATAAATAGAATAAAGACCTAAAGAATAATACCATCTTTTTGATTGTGTAATGAAACTGTAGTAAACAAAGTATTAAAAATTGCAAATTAAATAAGTAAAAGTCAAAATACTTGAACAAACAATGATATATTAATGATGTGATATACCACATTAAGAAGCTAGAATTACATGCTAAAATTATATGAACAGAAAGTAGAAAGGAGATACTAAAAATGAAAATAGAAATCAACAAAATAGAAAAAATTAATATCCCCCTGATGGAAAAGTTAGTTACAGTGGTGAGTATAAAACATTATTGATCAAGTTAAAAAATAAATGAAAATATAAATTACCAATATTAAAAGAGGTGACATTACATATCATGTAGACTTTAGATGCATAGTAATTCATTCAATTTGAAGAAAAATCTGTATGTTCATAAATTTAACAATCTAAAACAATGAACAAAAATCTGAATTCACAATTTATCATAGTTATCACCTGAAGATTTAGAAACTCTAAAGGACCCTATATTTATATTTTAAAAACTGCAATTAAAACTTTTCTGCCTAAAAGTCTCAAGGTCCAGGTGACATATTAAACATTTAGTCATGGAACCACAATAGTCTTACTTAAGTTGTTTCAGAAAATAGAGAATATGAGAACACTTCCCAATTTATTTTATGTATTTTAAATAATTCATGAATATAAAAATTAAGTTTTTAATACTATATTTGCAAATTATATTAGGAAACCTATAAAAAATTAACAAACTTTGGCATGGTTTTATCCAAGTTATGGAAGGTTGTTTTAATATCCCAAATCACACAAAGTAATATTCTATACTATCAAGGAAATGGAGAAGAAAATATTTATCTCAAAATAGGCAAGAAAAACTTTGATAAAATCCAAAACCAAATTATAATTTCCAAAAAAGTTTTATAAAATAGAAAAAGAAGTTAACTTTCTTAAGTTAATATAAATTGTCTACAAATTATCGACAGCTAATATGCTTAATGTTTCAGTAGTGAATGGTGCCTTTGAATTTGAGGACTAAGACAAAAATGTGTTGTCTAAACAGTTTATTATTGCACTAGTGGGCATAAATAGCAGACTCACTTAAGAAAATGAAATAAAAACAAATATAATGAAGAAATAAAACTCCTCAACATGCAGATAGTGTCTGTGTTAGAAAATCCTAAGAAATTTAATAAGTGAATTTATCAAAGTTTAAGAATTAAATATTTTTTCTATAAACTAGCAAACTAAACAAAAAGTGAAAAAGAATATTTTATTAAAAGTGCTATTTGCATTTTTGCAATAAGATTTTTTTAAATATTAACTATTTTGGAATGTTTTTTATTTATTCATTTATTTAATTAATTTTTTTTTTTTTTTTTTTTTTTTTTTTTTACGCAAGGCAACCCTTGGTCGATCTCACAGATCACAAGGACCTTGTAAGCTTACAATCCCTTATTTTTTATTTTTTATTTTTTACGCCTATAGCACCTGTTCTTCTTAGGTGGTCTCCAAGTACTAACCATGCCCAACCCTGCTTAGCTTCCTAGATCAGATGAAATTGGGCTTGCTCAGGGTAGCATGGCTATAGACTAGAACGCTTTGTATTAATGAAGTGGCAGACCACTACACTGAAAATGACCACACCTTGCTGAGAAAAGATGTTAAAAAGCTTTACAAATGTAGAGACATATATTCATGGATTAGAAGATTCTCTGTTGTTATGATGATAGAACTCCTTAAAATGATTGGTAGTTACAACTTTATTCTGACCAAAATACCAGCAGGCTTTTAGAAATTTAAAAAGCAGATTTCATTCTTCATATATAAATACAAAGGACTTAACCAAATCATGTTAAAAATAATAATAATAAATTGGTATATTTTTAAACATTGAAACTATAAAGTCCTAAAATTTAAAAAGTGAAATTATCTTTGTAATTTTGATAGGAAGTATTGCTTAGGGTGGTCAAAAGAGCAACCATAAGACAAAGAAATTGATAAATTGGGCTTCATCAGAATTTGAAACTTCTGCCATTGAAAAGACATCATTAAGAAAACGAATAAGCAACTTCAAATAGTAATAGACATGCTGTTTGGGGATTTTAAAAGGATTTTTAAGCAACTAAACAATAGATTGTTAATTTTTTTAGCTATAAAAATAAAATTATACTTAGCTATGAGGGAAAAAAAAAGTGCCTTGATTGGTATCCAATTGATACTGTTAATAAATTATTTCTGAGTAAGATCAGTACAAATGTGACTTTAAAGGTTCCACATACAAAGTATTCTTGAATAACATTGAGAATAGAAAAACTCTTGGAAGTTGAGATCTGTTTATCTTTACAATAAACTTTTGGGAATAAAGAAATACAATTTTTTATAACCTTACAATTTCTTTCAGGTTAGCCTGATCCTTTTTTATCAATGTATGTCATTGGCAACTAAGCATTATGAAGCAATATGCAGGCTTTATTCTTTAGTCATTTTTCTTCTCTAATCATGGAACATTGAAGAATAATAATTCATATGTTCAGGGAATAGCTTTAGGTTACAATAAAAGCATTAGATGTTCTTTCACCATTTTCACATTATTTCTTAAACATGTTTTAGTATAATCTGAGGAAATTGCCTTAATGATCTCTAAAATGAAGGAAGAATATACCATTTCCAAAATCACTTACTATTCAAGAGCTTCTAGTAAAATCATATGAAATCTTGTTTCCAAGGGCAATTTTTATTATTACATAGATTTGCAATTCATATCACAAAATAGGTCAAAAATAAATGAGCTTTTAAAAACTATTGAATTAAGAATCTCTGTTATTTATAAATTGGTATATCTTTATATTAATCAAAATAAAATAATTCAGTGATAGTATATCTGATATTTAACTGTTGTTATAAACTAACCAATCTGTGCAAGTATTCAAGGAAAAAGCAAATGTTGAATCAATAATTGTCTTTTTTTTCTATGCAACATTAATACAAATAGCATTTAACTAGGTCACAGACTAAACAAATAAGAAAAAAATCTTCACAATTCAAGTTAAAAAAAAGAGTCTCTCTGATGGACCTATGGTTTATAGGTCCATTCTTACTGAGAAAAAAAAATTCTAATAGTTGAATAATTATAAAATAAGCCAATAAAATAAATTGTCTAGACACATTTTTTACTACTCAGAATCTCCCATTTAATAACCTCGGTTTTCTAGAAAACATATTGGCAAGAAATCTGGAGTTATAAATTAGATACTATAAAAAAATTATTGTGTAAGATTTCTCAAGCTTTGAAACTTACAGTGTTTATTGCTTTTATTTTTCTTTGATTTTCTAAATCTCCTGCCTGTTTTCTAGCATAAATACACCAACAATATGGAGGGTGCAACTACATTTAAAAGAAAAGGGTAAAATTTAGCTAAAAAATGGTAAACCATATTAAACATGAACCAATTCAATATGGCTCAAACTAGAGATTAGTTATAAACATGTTTATAAAGTAACATAAAATTTCAATTTCCAATGATATGGTAAACATTTGACACTTAGAAATGTAAGATAAAATTAAAATGTTTTAACATACTAAGTGTCATGAGAATAAATTCTTGAAGTTCAGGTCAATAAAAATATTTGTTTTTAACAAGAAGCCTTAAAATAATTTTATTTCTTATATAGTTAAAACAAAATGAAAATGTAAAAGCAAAAGAATGTGTGTATAATAATCTAAAGAGAATAAAATTATTTTGATCAAAGTTCAAATTTATAAACATAGAAAAACAATAGGTATAAAATGATGTACTCTATTCAGGGACATTAATACACAGAATTAATCCGAGAATTCCAATACAGTGTTTCATGGGTTTTAACAAGGTGATTCAAATTATCATTGGAAAAAAAGAACCATTAAAATGTAAGACTGTACTGTAGAAACTAATAATGATCTGCCAGATAATAGAGATATTACAAACAAAATTTAATGATGTGTTGTAGGTATGGGCTAAACAAACAGATTATTGACATATCATAGGAAAAGCCCAGAAATACGCTCATTTCTATATTGACAAAATCCAGTGCCGGGGCCCGCCGGCTAAAATCGAACAGTTCCCAAGAGGGGGAGTGAGGATTGAGAGAGAGAGAGAGAGAGAGAGAGAGAGAGAGAGAGAGAGAGAGAGAGAGAGAGAGAGAGAGAGAGAGAGAGAGAGAGAGAG